>JAXQQM020059227.1:0-42991 GCA_034641835.2 Pinus albicaulis
AGAAGGAGAAACGTTATAACCAACAGTATAGTTGAATGTGTAGTATATTGCAACCATCATCTGTGTCTCCCGAATCCTTTGCTTTTTGTTTACAAGAAAACACAACCTAGGCTTCCCTTCTGAACGTGATGAAGAAAAGCATGGAAACGAATGGTAACAACAACCTTTAGTCTTCAATTCGATGGCATCATTAAGGAATCTGCATAAATTCTTGACTAGCTGAAATCCAATGCTCATCGTGTTGACTAGTCTGCTACTCAACATGAAGGCATAAGTATTCAATCAACAAGAGCTAGCTTTGATCCAGAAGTCCTTCCTCTAACTTCTAACCCTTTCCCTCAAGCTGTAGGTACAACTAATAAAGGTTGTTCAGTAGGCGCGTTTTTCTTAATAGATATCTTCTCGACAATATTGAATTGAAATTATCGAACTTATGTCGATTCTGTATAGAAGATTCCATAAAATTGACAAGTACCTAGGACGGTGTATTGGAGACGATCATATGGAAGACTTTACTCTCCTAACAAAGAAATCTTCCAAAGCATTTCAAGTTAAAGAAGAAATTCCATGTCTATTTGCTAGTATGCACTGTAATTGCGCATTACCAATCTGAGCGACCCAGGTCTTATATAACAAGCCTGTTTTGGTTTTCCCTCTCTGGATCTACGTTCTACGTGCTCTTGGGTGAAGAGGAAAATGGGCCGAAGATGGGTCAAAGAAGAAGACAATGCAGCAGTTACATATGAACTTTTTCTAGATCAGTTAGTTAGTTATAATTATCCAACGACAGAAAAATTTCTAATCGTCTAACATACAAGATTCATGGCCCATAAATTGACAGGTGATAATTTGGAAAGTTGTTTTCAAATAATGACGCCTTCTGGCATAACAATTTTCTTAAAACTATATTGAAATATATTTAAAAATATAAGAAATATCTTTATCACTCTCAAAATGAAAATGTAATATTTTTTAGTTACTTTTATCTCTTTATAAAATTGATACTAAATTACTTCACGTGTATCAAACATTTTTACATATTTTTGATATTTAATTGTCCTATGAATAACTAAATTTAATTATAACTAATCAAACATATATAATTTTATTTTTATTTTTTATTATAGCAACCATTGTTTTTATATGGAAAATATTTTATTTCTATTTAAAAAAAAATGTTTTCCAATACAAAATTAGACACTTATGAAATTTTACATATCACTCATATTGAATTGTAAAATACAACTTTAAACATATAATATACCTAACCAGTTTTTTAAAATATCTAATTAACATAAAGTAAAATATTAACATACTTCCAATCCTTTCCTCTCAATAACCCATTAGGGTTTTGGAAACACTTTGGAACTATCAGATCAATAATGAATCAAGAATCCGTAATGGAATAACCGAAATTACCGCAGGGTAATGATAGTGAGTAAAATAAATAAATAAAAAATCTAAACAGTGGGGCTTAGTTGTCACGAGATATTATGTTTTCATTTGATAGGGGAACAAGATGGAAATGGGTTTTATTTTCATTCGGAAAGGTCCTGAGCGACGGCCTGAGATAAGCTCTGTAACTCTAGTAAGGATTGGTATGATTTTTTCTTATCATGTTTAGCTTCCAAGTCACACTGCCTCAGATAAGCTCTGTAACTCTAGTAAGGACTGGCATGATTTTTTCTTTTGAGGTTTCGCTTCCAAGTCACACTGTGGTAGCTTCTCGAATGGAATGTAGTTGGCAGATTTATAAGTTTGATTTCTTCTTATAATTTAATGGAGCCACCTCAGAATGAAGGAAAACCTTTCTTTACTCGAACTGTACCTTGCCCTGAGTAAACAAAATGCTATGAGTAAACAAAATTTGCTACTAGGGCTTTCGGATGAAGATTTCACAAATAAAGAAAGGAAGCCTTTGTGTCTTTGTACCAAATCTCATCACGACAGTTTCAGTCTTCAATGCATTTGCTATTTTATAATGATATACTTAATACCTTTATATGTTTTATACAATTATTTAATGAGTATATTAATAACATAAGTAATATTTATAGATAAGATTTTATATTAAATACAAATTGGGGCATAAAAATATGTATATACAAGTTTCTAGTATGAATGTAAATAATTGAGTATAGGAAAATGTATGTGAACATTGCATATAAAAGGTGAAGAAGTCACATTATTTTTTTGAAAATATCATGTGATTGCATGTTATTAGGTATTGGAATAGATAAATATGTGTTTGCATGCTATCTTGAAATAAGTAGGTTATTTCAATGTACAAAAGTAGAACTATTAAGTTTGATATTTCCTTAAAGGAAATAAGTTATTTGCATGCATAAAAATGGAACTATTATGTTTGATATTTCTTGAAAAGAAATATGTTATGTCATGCAAAAATATAACTATTGTGTTTGTTCTCTTGGAAAAGAAATAAGTTCCTTGCATGTATGAAAAGTACAACTATGTTGAATTCTTTAAAAATAAATATGCATGAAAAGAATGACTAATGCGTTAGAGAATCACCTATTTTGCATGTGTAGAAATAATAGTTATTGAATGACATCTTTTGAAATAAATGTATTATTTTGCATATATGAAAAGATTGGCTATTATGATAGACTTCTTTTGGAAAATATATGTAGTTGCATACAAGACTGTATTAATTCCCTTTGGAAAGAATATACATTTGCATTCGAGAAATGATAGCATGATGTGTTAACCTTTAATTGGAAATGATTCTTTTGGGAAAGAAGATGAAGTTGCATGCAAACAAATGGTATTAATGTGTTGGTTTCTTTAGAATATATATATGGATAGTGGTGGTAAATCTTTGAAAAATAAGACATGTATTTGTATGCTTTTTTATGTTAGTTTTATGGTAAAGAAACCTTGCTCTTCTTTGCATTCCCTAATGTGCTAGATTTCCTCAAAAAAAAGAAACATGTGTTTGCATGCTATGATTGTGTTAAGCATTCTTTTGGGAAGGTTCTGTTGGGAACTATATGCATTTGCATCCATAGGAACAACATTAGTTGTGTTAGCTTTCTTTACGTATTTGCATGCACCAAAACTAATAATTGAAGGGTTAGTTATTTTGATAAAGTTCATGTAATTCACATGCATAAAGATCATAACTGATGTATTAGTTTCCTTTAAATAAATGTTTGGACATTTGTAGCGATTTGTCTTGCAATAATGTGTGCTTATGTGAGGAAAATATTAGTTAACGTGATACATATATTTAATAGACATCCTTTGATAGTTACATTCTTATAACTAGCGCATATGCAGTGCTGTTAAAGGAAGCATGCCATACTATTTTTCTTGCATGTCATGAATGAACATGAAGAGATTGACAAGCATCACTAGTATAGATTTATGAATGAGTTGACTAATACTTTATGTAATCTTGACATCAATGTATGTTGACGACAACAATAGAAGGTAATGATGGTGACTTGTGCAAAGGATATATTATGCTTAACGTGGTGGTAGGTAAATAATTAATGGTCCATGTAGATGAGTACGAGCTGCAGGATGGTCCACTGTAGGAACAACCATGCCACAAATATATGAAGATTAAAGATTAGTGGGTAAATGCTATCATAATAGTTGTAATAGATTTAAGCTAGATATTTTGTATTTAAATGACATTCTTTGTAATATTTTAAGACAATGGTTAAGGGATGGACTCCATTATGAGCCATTGAGTGAAGATTGAACACCCTCACGAGCGTTTAATAATAAAATTAAACGTTTTCTAGTTTTTCACCCGACGAGTTTCCAGTGTATATCGGTGTTCAATGATGTGATTGATTATTGTGTCAGTTTGATGATGTTGATTCCCTTCCCGATGTGATGTTCATAATGTCAAGTATGTGATTAATTAATCTGGTTAAAGGAGTCATGAAATGGATGTAAGGTTACATCATATAATTTAGGTTAATATACTACAACAGTGGCTGTTAATGGTTATGCAACTTACTATTCCTTTAATAAAGTTATTCTATGTATTGATGAGCATTATATCTAATGGTTAATAATGAGGAATTTGGAATAGTGCTTTGAATAGTTACCCATGGGTGATTTGTGTAAAAAAATTGTAACGCCATGCATTTTCATGCGAGGTTTAACGAGGTATTTTACAAGTGGTATTAGAGATGAAGGTTGCAACACTGGCGCCTTTAGGAATTGTTAAGCAGAAAATAAATTGAGGTATGCTACTAATGGGCATCACCTCAGGTATGAGTATAACAATCTACAAATTGATATATGCAGTAGGCTACTTTTTCAATGAGATATGTGATTCATGTTTATAACTGCGTTGAGACTAGTAAGTAATAAAGTCTATTGCAAAACCGTGTTCATGAAATTTTAATTTTAATGAGGATAAAGTCTAATAAAACCTCTATTGCACCTATGAACAATCTTAAACACTCACTAAGGAAGTGAGAGTCAACTACCAAGCTTTACGATAAAGTGTTTTTAAATCAAATTGAATGAACCCTTTTAGATGTTAAAATACACAACGGGTCGAGTAATGAGACTTGACTATAATGGCTAGTTGTGGAATGAGTTGTGTCATGGCTGCATTAATATTAGTAGAATTGATTACTTAGTGATGCATGACTAACTAATAAAACTTATATGCATGAATTGGTTTTGATTAAAGCTTATTGCAAGTTGTGAACAAGTGATTATGGTAGTTACTTCATGTGTGAGTCTGTTGGTAGCAAAACACTGTGGGAATTAGAAATTTTTAGACTGTTACCCTAACTGTTATTGACATATACACATTAATAAATATTGTATATATTTTTATGCATGAAAAGGTTGTATGCATGAAACTAAAATAATTGTGAAAGTGAATACTTGTTTAAACAATGCATATTTATGACTAGTGTTGTTGATGAGATTAAGCATGCGTAACTTAATGGCAATAAGAAAACCTGTAAATGTAAAACATTATAGTGTGAATTGCAACTGTAAATGATAAATTATAATGTTATGATGTGCATGATTATGTTATTTGTAAAATCATAATGTATATAACCTGTATGTTAGTTATCTTTCCTACCAATCTAGATATTGTGGACTCATGCTAAGGGCCAAGTATGATGTATGATGTACATAAAAGTTTTTAGTTTTTAGTTTTTTTTTTTTTTTCTCTAGATGAATAATGTGAGTATGGTTCATTATGTAAATTACTGTGGGAAAGAGTGCTAAAAGAGAAATTTAACATGACAGAAAGTTTTGGACAATTGTTTATTTGTATGAGATATTAATGTAAATGTGCTTGAGGTTGTATAAATCACAATCGTAAAAATTGAGTTTTATGAGTCTTTATGTTATATTCTTAAACACATAAACCATGAATTTAAGCTTTGAAATAGCAGAAACAATAGAAAAATACACCATAAAAATAACCACAATACAACAAGTAATGAAGGAGTTCACTCCTCGTGCGCTATGTCTCCTTGGTCCAGCTTCCAATGGCTTGGACCTATATCATTATGCTAAAAAATGGTGGTTGCATCAATTTACAATGATCCAATGGCTTCAAAACCTATTCCATTAGCTTCAGAACTGTCAAAAATTCCTGTTAGCCTATTTCTTCTCCCAAATTGGTCAAAAAATAAAGAAGTTATGAGTTTCCCTAGATTTCGTGCTAGTAGCTCTACAAATTCCCCAAATTTCAGAACCGTCCTACAAATTCTTACTAAATTGCGTTAACGGAGTGAAAATTTGGCGGATTTTCAGCGTAAATTATGGGACCATTAAAATGTGTGCCAAGGCCTAAAGGAAAAATTTTTAATTAATAAATAAGTAATAAAAAATCCGCGCCGTTGGTTCCGCGCGAAGGGTCATATGGTAAGGTTGTTGGGGGGGGGGGGGTGGTTTAAGCCCCAGCCCCTTACCCCATACTGCCTAACGAAACATTAAAATACGCTTTGATGTATGATTTAATAAGAAACCACAAAGGGTTCGATGGTTGAGAGTTGCAATCGTTTGTAAGGAGGTTCTAATATCAATTAATGGAGGCTGGGGTTCGACCTTAACCAAAATTTTGGTGATGCCCTATGCCCACGTGGTACTGCATTTGGGTCACATGGAAGCATGGTTGGCCACCATATGACCAATATAAATGCTCCAAACAACACCAATAGAATTTAGACAAAGTGGTGCGACCGGATTGGTCCAATGAGCCCAAGAAACTATGCCTGGCCGTTGTGCCCTTACCAACATACATACTACTAATTGGCCGCTCGCCATTTTTTTGCCAAAATTTTACATGTTTGGGAAAATGAACATAACTCATTTCTGGGAGCATAGGGTTTCTGTTTTTGATGAAACGGGTTGTGTCAGATCCAAAATGACAAGAGCTATGCAACATTTATGTTCCACACCACTCCAACAACTTTCATTTTTAAGCATATTTTTGAGCACCTGATCACTCCTCCCCACTAGAAGCTTTTGGACCCCAAAAGATCACTTTCAGTTTTTCAGTAGACGAGGTACAGTTCCCTCACATTTCCAACCTTAATCCATTTGGATTTTCTTGGATTTTTTCCTTTGAGTCCCACACGAAGGTACGCCACATTCCCTCATTTTGAAGTCCTTGTCCTTTTGTCAAGAATGGTGTCTTGTTGTAGTTCTTCAAGCTATTCATGAGAGAAATCCTCAATAGAAAGAATATGAACATTATTTCCTTGATATTCAATCAAAGGAGGCTCATACAACCTTAAGTTCTCAAAATTAACAACAACATAAATTTTCATATATGAAGTCTGCAAATCCAACTTGAAGGCATTATCACCAATCTTTTCTAAAATTATGAATGTACCATATCGAATTGGTTTAGTTTTTTAATTTCTCCTTGAAGCCTTTATTTGATAATGTAAACCCAAGCTTCATCATCTACTTGGAAATTGTGGTCTACACGATGCTTGTTGTGCCTTGTTTTGTAATTGACTTGGATCTTTTCCAACTTTTCTTGAACTACTTAATGTACCAATTGGATTTGTTCAATGAAACTTTTAGCTTTGTCTATGTCACCATGACCATCAATAACAACATCATTTCCAAAAATGAAATCCAAATGAGACTTGGGAATGTATCCAAAACATGCCTCAAATGGTGATGTTTGAGTTGAAGTGTGCTTGGCCCGGTTGTAAGCATGTTGAGTATAGTGCAAGTTTTCATCCCACAAATTAGAATGCTTGCTACAATAACCGCGAAGAATATGTGTCACCATCTTGTTCACCACCTCTGTTTGGCCATTTGTTTGCAGATGAAATGTTGTACTCTTTTTCAATTTGTTTTTCATGAATCCCACATGCTTGACCAAAATTTCCCAACAAAGTGAGAATATCGATCACTAACAATGGATTTGGGCAATCCAACATGCATCCATACATTTTGAAAGAATAACTGAGAAGTTTGTTCAGCTATAATTTTCTTTTTACATGGTATCAAAATACACATTTTTCTGAACCTATCCATAAATACATAAAGATAATCATTATTCCTTTTTGATATAAAAAGAACTCAAAAAAATTCCATAGAAACACTCTCCCATGGACAAGAAGGTACTGGAAGTGGTGTGTACAATCCTAAATTTCTATTGCTAGGCTTACTGACAACACATAATGAACATCCTTTAATAAAACATGACACACTTTCAAGCATACAAGGCCAATAACAATACATTTGTGGATGTGCCACTGTCTTACTTACACTGAAATGACAAAAAATATGAGAGGTATGTGCCTCTCTTATAATGTTGACTCTTTCTCCCTCTGGAATACAAATCTTACTAAGATGATCTAACAAATTATCATGCATGTGATAATCCAATTCATTTACTTGGTTCCCTTTACTCAAAGTTGCATATAAATCTTGAAAATCACTATCTAAAGTATATTTTTCAACATAGATCTCATGGAAAACAGAATTATGTTTAAGAATAGTAGCAACACTTACAATAGGCCTAGAAAGCATGCCAACAATTTTTTTATCAATAGCTTTTTTATACCTTATCACCAAGTGGAATTGTTGAAGAAAACTGATCCATCAAAAGTGTCTTGATTGTTGCAACTTTGTTTGTGATTGCAAGTATTGCAATGGTTGATGATCAATGTGAATGATTGTTTCCTTACCCATCAAGTAGTGTTTCCACTTTTTAACACTTTTCACCAATGCATACAATTCCTTGTCATATGTAGGATAATTAATCACTACACAATTCAATTTTTTGAATGAAAATAGATGGGCTTACCATGTTGCATGAGGGCTGCACCCATGACATAGTCACTAGCATTAGTATGAATCTCAAATTTCCGTCTCAAGTCTGGAAGTGCAAGTACTAGAGTTGAAATGATCTTTTACTTCAATGCATGAAATTCCTTTTTCTTTTTACCTCCCCATTGGAATACCTTCTTCATACTTGTCAATGCATGCAATGGAGCTGTGATATAAGAGAAGTTAGTAATAAAATTCCTCCAATATTGGGTTGCTCCCAAAAATATTCTTACCTTCGTAACTATTTTGGGTTTTGGCCAATCCAAAATGACATCAACCTTGGAGGGATCTATTTTCAATTCACCTCCTCCAACAATATGACCCAAATACACTAAAGAATTTCTTCCAAACTCACACTTTGACATCTTTAAACATAGCTGTTCTTTCTTCAAGACATCAAGTACCTTTTTGACATGCATGGCATGTTCTTCATGATATTTACTGAAAATCAAGATTTCATATAAGTAGAGTATCACAAAATCATCTAGAAATGGCCTCAATAAATCATTCATCACACATATAAAGGTAGCGGGAGCATTGCAAACACCAAAAGGCATACCTATCCATTTAAACAAACCTTGTTTTGTTTTGACTGTTGTCTTCCATATGTCACCTTTAGCAATTCTAATTTGATGATAGCCACTACTTAAGTCCAACTTAGTAAAATATTTTTCATCTTTCAATTGATCAAGTAAATCATCAACTCTAGGAAGTGGCTAACGATTCTTTATCGTAATTTTGTTCAATGCACAGAAGTCCACACACAGGCGGCATGTTCCATCCTACTTTGGCACCAAAACAATAGGTGACCTGCATGGCAAAGTACTTGGTCTGATGAATCCTTTTTCCAAAAACTCTTGAATTTTCTTTTTAATTTCTGCACTTTCCATAATTGACAAACCTATACATGCCAATGTTAGGAAGAGGGAAATCTTGCTACAATTGTATTTCATGTTGGATTCCCCTCTTGGGAGGAAATAATTTTGGCTCCTAAAATATCTCATCATATTGGTTAACAACCTCAACCAAATCAGATTTAAATCTTGATTCACAACCTTAAAAGCTTCATTCTCAACACCATTCTTTTGTTTGACCATTAAAAGCACAAAACTCTTGCTAGAGTTAACGAGTCTCTTCATTTGTTCAAAATTTACAAGTGAAAGATTTAGTTTCTGGTTATGTGACCTAACAATTTACTCAATACCATCTTTGAACAAGTGATACTTTTTTTCATGATGATGAAAAATAACTTTCATATCATACAAATATTGGATTTTCAAAACAATTCCGGAAATATCAAGTGGAACTACATCAAGTTCAAGTTGATCAAGAAATTTTGTTGTAATTGCAAATCTAAGTATGCATTTACTTGTCACTTGTCAGTTTGCATTCTTGCATATCCAACCGAAAGGATAAGGGCTTGGATGAGGAATGGTCTCTAAATTTAACTTCTTGACCATGTCTTAAATTTTCTTGTGAACCACTATCAAAGAGTGTATTAATTTTGGTATGCTTTGAAATAACCTGAATATGGAAAATTTCAATTCTTGTTTTCTCATCTTGAGTATCATTAGGACAACTTGAAGATCTAGCTCTTGCTATGTCCTTACCTTCCATTCCTATTGCTGTGATATTTGTTTCATCTCCGAAATCGGAGCCTAAGTCATGTTGTGTAGTTGCAGTTGTATTTTGCTTCCCTTTGTTGTTAAACTTCTTTGGTTTCATCTCGGGATGAAGCTTCCAACAATGAGCTTCATCATGACCCTCTTTGGAACAATGTTTGCATGTTAATTTTTCTTCTTCCTTCTTAAAGGATGCATTCTTCTTTCCTTTACCTTTGAACTTACTCTTTTCTTTGTCTCCACTTGTGAATGGCTTCTTCCTACCCTCTTGTGAAATGTTTTTTTCTCTTGCTTCAAGATGTGTTGCCTAAACATAAACATCATCTAAACTTGTAGGATTAAACATAAGGATAATATGTCTTAAATAACTATGTAAACCCCCAATATATTTCAACAAAATGTCTTGTGATTGAAAGTGTACACCTAGTATCAAATACCTTCTTATAAAACCTTGGATGTAACTTTTCACACTATGAGTCTTTAGTTGTCTAAAATTCTGCCAATCCATAATAGCCTTCTGCATATAAGCTAATGGATAAAATTTTCTTCTAAGTGCAGAAATAAAATATATCCAAGAGGTTGAGACCTTACCATGATTTTTAATATCCTCTTGTGTTTTGGCTTCCCATCAAATCAAAGTAGCACTTTCCAACCTTAATGAAGCCAGTTGGATCTTTGTTTCATCATCTTTGATGTTCTAAATCCTGCAAAAAAAATTCATGTTTACGAACCCAATTATCAAGTGTTTAAACATTCACTTCATCATTATACGTATGTAGTTCAAATTTGATATCAAGTTTTAATTAGGGAGTTTTACCATGAACCCTTGGCTATGTGGAGGTGTTTTAGTAAAAATTGTTGTGGAAGAGGAAGAAGATGAAGGTGAGGATGGAGGTGAAGATGATGGTGGAGAAGAGGGTGGTTTGTCACCATTTCCTTTTGAAGGCTTCTCATTATATCCTCCTTTTCCTCCAGAAGAACCCTCTCCTTTTGAAGGCTTGGAACTTTCACCTTGCAATATTGAATTTTTCTCTTCATAGAGAACCTTCACCATTTCAGTCATGTCAAAGAATGATTTCCTGAAATCCTTTTCATCTTCTGACATATTATTAGCTCCTCCTTTATGTGACATGCTTACTGAAGCTTTAGATGAAACTTGTGGTGGAAATTGATACAAATGGGCTCTCCTTGTCCTTGTCCCAAATTGAGAGTCTACACCCACAATATTTCCTTATCATCTCTTGAGTTTCAACCTTGTAAGCATCATAAAAAATTGCAAACAATTAAATCCTCAAAACAACAAAGAAAACCTATGCTTTGATACCAAATTTGATCTCTAAGAGATCTTAATGTAAATGTGCTTGAGGTTGTATAAATTGCAAGTGTAAAAATTGAGTTTTATGAGCCTTTATGCTAAATTATTAAACACATAAAGCATGAATTTAAACTCTGAAATAGCAAAAAAAATAGACAAATACACCACAAAAATAACCGCAACATAGCAAGTGATGAAGGAGTTCACCCCTCCTGGGCTACGTCACTTTGTTCCAGCTTCCAATGGCTTGGCCCTATATCATTATGCTAAAAAATGGTGGTTACATCAGTTTACAATGCTCCAATGGCTTCAAAACATGTTCCATTAGCTTCAACACTGTCAAAAATGCCTCTTTAGCCTATTTCTGCTCCCAAATGGGTCAAAAACTAAAGAAGTTATGAATTTCCCTAGCTTTTCTGCTAGTAGCTCTACAAATTCCCCAAATTTTGGAACCATCCAACAAATTCACCCTGAATTGCACTAACATAATGAAAATTTGGTGGATTTCCAGCGCAAATTGTGGGACTGTTAAAATGTGTGCCAAGGCCTAAAGGCTGAATTTTTAATTAATAAAAAAATAATAAAAATGTTGCGCCCTTGGTTCCGCGCGAAGGGTCATATGGTAAGATTGTTGGCGGGGGGGGAGGGGGTTGGGGCTAAGCCCTGGCCCCTTACCCCATACTCCGCCCAATGAAACATTAAATATAGTTTTTGATGTATGGTTTAATACGAACCATAGTGGCCCGACGGTTAGAGCATTGCACTGTTTGTAAGGAGGTTCTGGTATCGATTCCTATGGAGGCTAATTCAGACCTTAACCAAAATTTTGGTGGCTCTCGTGTTGCCACGTGGCAGCCTCTGGTTGGGCCATGTGGCAATGTGTGGTTAGCCGCCATCCAACCAAAATAAATATTCCAAACAACACCAATAGAATTAGGACAAGTGGCACGACTAGATTGGTCCAATGAACCCGGGTCAACCATGCTCTGATCAGAGCTCAATATTTTAGCTAAAAATTGAAAGTGATCAAATTATTTAGACTAGAACGAGTGATAGAGCCTACCAAGATTCTAACACAAATCAATTTCATCAAAATCCGAGTTCGTATGAGTGAGTTACGGTCTCCATGTCTGCTTTCTCCCAAACAGCTAAAATTGTGCAGTAATGTAAAGAATAAAATGATGACTTATACCAATCGCACCTCAGAATCTTTAGGCAATATTCTCCAACTTTTTAGCCAATGACACCGTGACAATTGTCATCTCTAGATTTTCCAATTTTGCTTGGGAAGTTGAATTTTTATCCTATGTCCTAAGTATGATCTCAGACTGCAGTTTAGGAGTGGAGGACATAAGGCAACAACAAATGACTTGCGAATGAGGATTGTTCTATGACGTGGCGATATAAAATCCTACCAATCGGGACTGTGTTTTTGTGAGCAAATATAAAGTGTTAACAATGCGGCGGAATTGCAATCGATATATCACATCGGGGTTCGTAGCAGGAAACAAAGCAGTAAATATAGAACGATTTATAAAGGGGTTGCACCCGTGATCTCGCGATCTATGATAAGTGACTATGTTGCGATTTGCGATAAGTGAATACAATCGTGATTCATGATCCGCAGATAAGTGGCTACGATACAACTGCGATATGCGATAAGTGACTCACATGCCGAGATTTAAATGCGTTAAGCCATGTATTAATACAATAATTTTTGGTTATGTTATGTTAATCTGACATTAACAGATAAGCGTTGGTTAGCGCTAAACATGCTTAACCCCACTTAAACACCACTTATCTTAACACTAATCACATACTTATCTTGGCAGCGCCTTTGGAGGACCTGCCAGATTTGACATACTTCCACATTTAGTGGAGTTAGCTGGCCAAATTCTAGATTTAGTGGAGAAATAGTAGGAGAATTTTCTTTTTCCATAACTGAGGCAATTTTCGACCAAATTGGGAGCAAGGATAGTCATTCCTAGCACATTTTGATGTTTTGGAGCCATTGGAGTAGGTTGTAGAGGCAACAGAAGACTATTATCAACACATTTTCATAATTGAGGCTAATACAAAGGCCCACAGTATGAAGCTGGACCAAGGAGATGTAGCCTAGGAGGGGTGAACTCCTTTATCAAAAACTTGTGTATTTGTCTCTATTATTTGTGCTTGCTATGTTTTATTATGCTTCTATTCAAAATTGAGTTTCCATGCTTTTCAGTTCATGAAAAGCACTTAATCTCATCAACTTTAATGAATTGTCACTCATAAACACTTGTATAAACCCTTGTATGATAAGCAAACCAAAGCACTTTCATGTTAATTCTGAAACTGATATTAGTACAACATTAACTAACAATCAATTTTAGATCATGCCTAGTCAACACGCCCTCCTGGCCCATTGTACATACCGTTAACTAGGTTGCCTACAATTTTTCCAAGTAAATCTCACCTGCCTGAAAGAACAGAACTTGTTTCTAGTAGCGCTTGTTCAAAGTTCCACACCATTCCAAAAAATTTCACTTTTGATCATATTTTTTAGCACTTGATCAGTTGTGAAAGGCCAAAATTCCTTGGGTTGATGGCAATTGCTTGCCTAGAGGGGTTGATGGTGCTTGCCTACTTGAATTTCCTCTCCCTAGAAATAGATGATATGAGTAAGGGAAAATAATTGGCCAAAATGGTGAAGAGGGAAAAAAGCTCGAGGAAAGTCTATTGATTTTGGAGTTTGTTGAAGGAGGCCCAAAAATTCCTCATAGATGAGACGTTGATGGAGGAATAGGCAAGAAACTGCCAAAGAGGAATATTTTATTGGACCTTGTGTGGTCATTGGAATTCTTGAGCTGGTTTTCTAGTGGAATTCTAGACTGGCCTTGTCTGGTCTCCATCAAAGAACTATTTGGATGTGAAATTGACTCGATATTGTTATGGAAAACAGTTCCAAATGGTTGAGAGGAGTTTTATTTATCCTATTGTGGTTCTCATAGCTAAAAAAATTAACTAATTAGTTACATGTTATGTTAAAAATGAATTTTATATATAATTGTGTAAGTATTTTATGTATATTTTGAAAGGAAAGGAGCCTAGTGCTTAGAAATGAATTAAAAGAAGTATAAGTTCCTTTATTGTATTATTAATATTTTTGGATGTCTTAGTAGGGGCTAGAACAATATGCACATGGTGCATTTATTGATCATCTCGATGATTAGAGAGCTAGATGTTCTCTAACTACTTTTAGAAGTATTATGTCAATGTTTTTAGCAGGAAGCTAAGACAATGTGCACGTTGTTTAGTGATTTATCATTTTTATGATTAGAGTTTTGGTTCCCTCTGAGTACTTGTGGAAGTATTGTGGATAAAATATCACTTGACACTACATGAATGGTCGATAGTTAAAAGTATTCCATTTAATTGAAAATTTTGTGACTAATGTGATTGAATTTGTTGATCATAGATTATAGGGTGTTTGTTGTTGAGTTGTTAAACCATTGGAGCACTTGTGTAAAAGTTACCATGACTACCAAGAGTAATTGGTAAGTAATGGTAAGTAGGTATAGAGATTCCAAGTTTCCAAAATGCATTTCCATAAACAATGCTATGAAGAGATTCGTAGACATTTTTGTGCATATCTGGAGAAGTAAGGTATGCGTTAATGTTTCATGGAAATTTATTGTTTAATTATTTCTTTTGCCGTCAAAAAATTATTATAAATTTTAGATTTATATAGTATGCATGTGAGGTATGAAAGGTTGAATAAATGGAGTGGTGTCATTTCTCCATTGGTAAATAAAAATTTACCCTTGAATGCATTTGCTATTTTATAATGATATACTTAATACCTTTTGAGGTATAAATAAATATATGTTTTATACAATTATTTAATGAGTATGTTAACAACATAAGAAATATTCATAGATAGGATTTTATATTGAATACAAATTGAGGCATGAGAGATATGCATATATAAGTTTCTACTATGAATAAAAATAATTGAGTATGAGGAAAATGTATGTGAACATTGCATATAAAAGGTGAAGAAGTCACGTTATTATTTTGAAAATATCATGTGATTGCATGTTATTAGGTTTGACTTGGTGGAATAGGTAAATATGTGTTTTCATGCTATCATGAAAGAAGTAAGTTATTTGAATGCACAAAAGTAGAACTATTAAGGAAATAATTTATTTGCATGCATAAAAATGGAGCTATTATGTTTGATATTTTTTGAAGGGAAATATGTTATATGCATGCAAAAATATAACTATTGTGTTTTTTCTCTTGGAAAAGAAATAAGTTCCTTGCATGCATGAAAAGTACAACTATATTGTTGAATTCTTTAAAAAGAAATATGCATGAAAAGAATGACTAATGCTTTAGAGAATCATCTATTTCACATGTGTGGAAAGAATAATTATTGAATGCTATATTTTGAAATAAATGTGTTATTTTGCAAACATGAAAAGATTGGCTATTACGATAGACTTCTTTTGTAAAATCTATGCAGTTGCATACAAGACTATATTAATTTCCTTTGGAAAGAATATATATTTGCATTCGAGAAATAATAGCATGATGTGTTACCTTTTATTGGAAGTTATTCTTTTGGGAAATAAGATGGAATCTTTTGGGAAAGAAGAAGAAGTTGCAAACAAAACAATGATAGTAATTTGTTGGTTTCTTTAGAATATATATGGATAGTGGTGGTAAATCTTTGAAACAAAAGACATGCATTTGTATGCTTTGTTATGTTAGTTTTATGGTAAAGAAACCTTGTTTTCTTTGCATTTCCTATTGTGTTAGATTTCCTCAAAAAAGGAAACATGTGTTTGCATGCTCTATTGTGTTAAGCATTCTTTTGGGAAGATTCTTTTGGAAACTAAATATGTTTTCATGCATAGGAACAACATTCCTTGTGTTAGCTTTATTTACTTACTTGCATGCACCAAATTAATAGTTAAAGGGACAATTATTTCGATAAAGTTCAAGTAATTCACATGCATGAAGATCATAACTGATGTATTAGTTTCCTTTAAAGAAATGTTTGGACATTTGTAGTGATTTTTCTTGCAAAAATGTGTGCTTATGCGAGGGAAATATTAGTTAATGTGATATATATATTTTATATACATCCTTTAATGGTTACATTTTTATAAATAGCGCATATACAGTGATGTTAAAATAAGCATGTCGTGATATTTTGTTTGCATGCCATGAATGTACATGAATAGATGGAGAAGAGTCACTCGTATAGATTTATGAATTGGTTGATTAATACTTTATGTAATCTTGACATCAATGTATGCTGACGACAACAATAGCAGGTAATGTTGGTGTGTGCAAAGGATATATTATGTTTAACATGGTGGTAGGTAAATAATTAATGGTCCATGCAGATGAGTGTGAGCTACAGGATGGTCCACTGTAGGAAAAACCATGCCACAAAGATAGGAAATTAAAAAATAGTGGGTAAATGTTATCATAATAATTGCAATGGCTTTAAGCTAGATATTTTGTATTTAAATGACATTCCTTGTAATATTTTAAGACAATGGTTAAGGGATGAACTCTCTTATGATCCATTGAGTGAGGGGTGAACACCGTCACGAGCGTTTAAAAATAAAATTAAAAGTTTGTTGGTTTTCACCCTACAGGGTTTCTATGGTATATTGTTGTTCAATGATGTGATTGATTATTGTGTCAGTTTGATGATGTTGATTCCTTTCCTGATGTGATGTCATAATGTCAAGTATGTGATTAATTTATATGGTTAAAGGAGTCATGAAATGGATGTAAGGTTACATTATATAATTTATGTTAATATACTGTAATAGTGGTTGTTAATGGTTCTGCAACTTCCTATTCCTTTACTAAAGTTACTCTATGTACTGATGAACATTCTATTTAATTAATAATAATTAGGGTTACGAAATAGTGATTTGGATAGTTACCCGTTGGTAATTTGTTAAAAAAAATCTAACGCCATGCATTTTCATGTGAGGTTCAACAATGTATGTTACACACAATATAAACTTGAAAATCCAACAATATTATTCATAGAAATAAAAATTGGGTGAGAATTTTATATTTTTATAATTTCCCTGAGAGGCGCATTCTACAACCTAGTGCATGGGAGATGTGTAAGTTTGTCCGGCGGGTTGAAATTTCAGCCAAAATAAAAACTAAAAAAATCTAAAAAAAAATGTCAGTCTTATTTAAAAATCAATCGCATTACATCATAAGGCGTTCCCTTTAAGAAAGACTCTCCCAGATGCCACCTTGCACCATTACACACTTTGAAATTTAATGTTAGCTGATTGAACAATACTCAGTAGTTAGATTAATAGTCAGTTAATAGTTGATAATAGTTTCACGTTAATGGTTAGTTAATATTTAGTTAAAAGTTTCAAGTTAGTAATCACTTAATAGTGGTTAACAAAAAATTATAACTTGATTTTAACCGTGAGAGAAGGAGATAGCAAAAATGCACTCATCTCTCTGAAAAAAATTAAAAAAAAAAATTAATGAAGATTCTTATCTCGATTGACTATATGCAGTGCCCGATAAAAGTACTGAAGTTTTATTTTCCTACGTATTCCAGGAAGGATATATGGAAGCGTGAAAGCAATGAAACAAATTCCCAGATACTTAGAAATGAATTCCCATATGGTTAGACAAGATTTCATGACTATTTCTTGGAATTCCAGACACCCAAGATGTATTTAAAAGAGACTTTGGTTCTCATCTCCAACATGACTTTGAAGAAAATCAAATCAAGCAGAAAATAAAGACTGGTCTACCCCGATGTATGGATAAATACAGAAAACAATTTTCTTTTTGCAATATTTTGATTCAGTTTTGTTCGTGTCAAAATAATAGGTTTGTATTTTGAATGGATTGGTTAAGTTTTCTGTATTTTTAATGGACTAGTTAAGATTTTGTAGGAAACCTTTTTAGAAGATGAAATTTCAATTTTAATGGAAGTTTATTATGGTTTCTTGGGAAATTCGAATTTCCTTAGCAAGTAAATAAATATTTTCTTTAGGTAACATTTGTTTGTCTAGTAAAATTTTCTTTATTTTTTATAGTTTATTTCAATGGATTTGATTCAAGTTTCTAGTGCATATCTCCCTATCCCATGCATAGGTGCACATTTTTCTAATTTCAATGGATTTGATTCAAGCTTCTAGTGCATATCTCCCTATCCCACGCATAGGTGCATATTTTTCTTAGGCATTTGGAACGTTTGTAGGATTGATGTTCAGTGTAGATGGCTTTGTATATTTGTTGTTTTTCTTTTATAAAATGAGGTAATTTACTTCTTAATTTTGAATGGGATGTATGATGTGGTAAATAACTTTGAGCCAAATACTGTAATTTATTTTTTCTATATTTTTTTTGGTTTTTTAATGTTTGTATTTTTAATTAATAGTTTTTGAAATTTTGTGTGCATATTTTTCTAATTTCAATAGATTTGATTCAATATTCTAGTGTGTATCTCCCTATACCATGCATAGGTGCATATCTTTCATACGCATTTGAAATTTTTGTAGGATTGGTATTCTGTGCAACTAGCTCTGTATATTTGTTGTTTATTTTTGACAAATTGAGGTAATTTACATTCTAATTTTGAATGGAATGTACGATGTGGTAAATAACTTTGAATCAAATACAGTAATTTATTTTTTTCTATATTTTGGTTGGTTTCTTAATTTTGGTAATTTTAATTAATATTTTTTGAAATTTTGTAAAAATTGTTAAAATTATAAATTTGAATTAAATAATTAAAAAAATTTAGACACTTTAACTTTATTTATACATTCAAAAACATATTTTAAGTAACAACTTTACCCCAATTTTTATTACAGTTTTTTAACCATATAAAAGTAACAAACCCTTTAAAATATTATATTCTTTGTATTATAGACCCTTTAACCATGAAGACAATATAACAAAACCTTTGAAGATTGCATCCTTGGTACCTAATAGAGAGATAGTTAACAAGTAAAACAAAATATGAGAGAGACAGTTAACAACTAAAATGACATGTATGATATAGAGATTTTAATTTTACATATATGATTTTGGAAATTTTAATGTTATAAGCTTTTGGAAAATTAGAATTATATGGAAATAAAATTATGGGAAACCTATTTTTGATAAAGATCGAAGCCATAATTTTTAAGCATTATTTCAAAATTATGATAATTTTTTTCTCAAAAATGCGGGAGATATTTTATTTGCATTGGCCACTTTCCAATTCATGTGCAAAAGGGTCTAATCAATTGTAAAACAACACATCCAAGTTTAAACTCCACTCCCAACAAAATATACAATCAATAGAAAAGGATTTTAAGACCACTTTAGAAAATGAATCATGACTCATGAGCCAAGCTCCCCATCACATTATTAATGATCCCAGTGACATGATTATGGACTTTTTTGGCAGTCTACGAACATATATCCCCCGAAATCTTGTACTCTTTCCACCTCAGGTGGTATAGCCAAGACATTTACATGTAGGTTGTTAAAACTCTCTAAGATATTTGCCCCTTTTCTAAAAATGTTCATCGTACTCTTTATCATAATAAGCATAGTCTAACGAGGTGTAAATTTGGTCCATAAAACCATGAAATTTTGGGAAATATTTCTGTAATTTTTTTTGCAAATCCAGGTTACACTGTGAAGTTTCAATATTTTGGTTTCCCAAAGGGTTTTTGATGGTGTTGAATCACTTGTAGTGTCAGATTAAAAAAAAACAGATTCCAAGTATTTTTTTGACCATCCCATAAATTTGATGCCTCTATAGAAAACCCCTAATTTTAATGGGTTCTCTTGGTAATGACTCCAAACAAGTCCCAACAATGCCATATTTGTTTACTTCCAATAATTATATTTTAAACTCTAGGTACATGTATATATTATCTTTTAAAAGAGAGAAAAAAAATCCTATCTAGAATCCTAAATATGGTAGAGTAAATAATGTATAAAAATGATTGTAGCAGACTTAAATCTTTGGAATAATCCCATTGCCATGTGTTGTTGTGATAATTGATACATAATTAAAGGCTACAAAGATCTTGGAGGCACTGATTCCCGTGAAAGAATAATCATTTGCTACATTCAATTTTGAACATCCCGTGGATTAAAAAAAAGAACAAGTCACTTAAGAAAATTTCTCACAAAGATGCATAACTTCACATATGGCTCTCACTTGCATTCTTATATGCAAAACAATCATTAACACAAAACCTACATGAATCAATCCATGAACCACACATAAGATGTATAGTAAGCACAAGATCAAGGAATGCATGTTTAAGTGGCAAAGAGAATGGAAAGATGGCATATGGTCCAAGAATAACATGACAATCCCAAATATGATTATGAATTCATACAAATTCATGAATCTGTTTGAATGATAAATAAAATAAATGAATTACACAATTTCATAAACATATGCAAAACGGTTAACAGTAAGTCCATTACTATTACAGATTAATTTGGCTTTGAATTAGAAAAATCTCTTTGGTCTCTAATTTCGAAATTGATGGCGGTGTGGGTGCGGGCGTTAAGGAGAAATTTGTTCAAACTTTTGCTATTTTTTCTAAATGCAGGGAATGCATTCCCGATTCCTTGTTTTCACTTTCATTTATCAAATTTATGAAATTTGATTAATGAAATTCACAATAGTTTTAAGTCCCTTTAAACAATATTAACCTTTTGAAAAAAATATTATAATTTCTTGGAATCATTCAAGCTCACTAAAACCAAGGTTTAAGATCCCTCGGAAGTATAATACTTTGACTTTCAAGAAGTGGTTAAACCTTTCGGAACATAGCATTAAAATGCATTTAAATCAACATTTCAAAACCTTTGGAACAAATATCCAAACCTTAACCTTACTCTCGGAATTATAACATTGTATCATGTTTTATCAGAATTTGAACTCTCTCAGGCCCACATATTCGGACCTTAATATTTAATAAACACTTACCAATTGAAAAAAAACATTGTTCCATACCTTTGTTAAACCTCCACGTAACCATTCATGTGACCACCGTTGGATGCTGCCTCAGACCAAATCGACGGATATCGCATTCATTTGGAAACCACAATTTATCTCCCAGATGCAACGCGAGACTAGTGTTATTAATATTATCATGTGCCATACTTTAACTGGATCACGTTCTAAAATTCAAACTCATTCTCGGCTCAAAAATTATGCGAAAATAGTGGTTTTGTTCCACAAAACCGCTCACTCTTCAACTCGCATCCAAACGCATGTAAATGGGACAATTTGCTATGTTCCAGATTTAATTTTGGTTTCACTTAAAAACTCTCATCTTGCTGCGTAATTCAATAATCAGAGACGGATTTTACTGTGCTCTCAAACGAAGAGCCAAAGCACTTCAACCTCTTTCGGACCCTTCTACATGGGATTAATGGTTCAATTTCCACACAGAATATATAATCTACGCTAAACTTCTACACAAAATATATATCCATATGAAATTTTGAAGGGATAAAAGTCTCTTCACACAGAGCTTAATACATTCTCGATTTTATACGAAAACATGAATCAAATGAACCTTCGAAGGATTTAACCTCCGGGAAATTTTCCAAGAACAGATAAACAATAACTCCGCAATTTTACAAGTCGTAGGGCAAACCCTCTCAAATCCAAATTTCACATAAAATTCCGAATTCTCTTTTGTCGAGGTTAAATTTATATATTTTCTTTCATAACAATTCCACCTCCTCAATTAGGATCAAATCCTAAATTGAGACAAAATCCTAATTACCTAATATCTCCCCTAAATCTATCAACCGAAGCTAGATATGCTCAACAAATCAAAAGTCGTCCAATTCTCCTAACACCTATTCAAACAACTTATCTCTAAATCTAATTAAATATAGTCTCTTAATTTATTACAGAAATAAACGATAACAATTTGCTGAGAGATCCAACCCTCTCAGTAAAACCGGCTTTGACCCATCAGTCAATGAATTTTTAGCTCATATAGCCACGACATGTGAACAATCTTTCACATTGCTGACTAAAGTCTAATGCCCCTGCATTAGACTCCCGAGGAAAAAAATCTTCATGGGCTCCTGTCCATGAGCTCCTCCATAGAACTGCCCAGTTTCTGCAACATAATTTATGTCAACCAAGTAGCATATTCAATTGGTTGGTCCTTCCATTTGATCAAGTATTGGAAATACTCCTGTCCTCTAGTTTTCTTCAACACTTTCTTGTCTAAGATCCTCTCTGGCTGTAATGGCTCTGTTGTAGGTAACTGTTTTACCCAGTCAATCTTCTCTCTGTCTTCTGGTCTTTCATCTATGCCACCATCTTCATACCTATACAAATTAGCAACATTGAATATTGGAGATATTCCAATGTCAGATGGTAATTCAATTTCATAGGCATTTGCAGAAAATTTTCTCAATATCCTGCATGGTCCTATCTTTTCGAATTTTAATTTGTTATACTGTCTCTTTGGAAATCTTTCTTTCCTCAAGTGTGCCAAAACTAAATCACCAACTTCAAAATTAACTTCTCTTCTGCTCAAATCTTCTCTGTTCTTGTACTTGATGTTGTTGTCCTGTAGCTGTTGCTTTACCTACTCATGTATTGCTTGAATCTCTGAAGAAAAGTCTTCTCCATCAACACTCCTCATTTCTGCTTTTCCCAAGTTCCTCAATTTAGATACTCTTCTTGGGTGCATCCCATAAAATATATGGAATGGACTCTGCCCTGTACTTCTATTAGGTGAATCATTGTATGCATATTATTCCTGTGGTAAAATATGATCCCACTGTTTAGGATGTTCTCCTGCAAGACTTCTCAAAATATTACCCAGACTTATGTTTACTACTTCAGTTTTCCCATCAGTCTGAGGGTGATAAGCTGAGCTAAAAATCAGTTTAGTACCAAGCTTCTTCCATAATGTCCTCCAAAAATGACCAAAAAACCTAGTATCTCTATCAGAAATAGTACTTTTAGGTAATCCATGTAATCTAACAATCTCCTTGAAAAAAAAAATGGCAACATGAGTAGCATCACTGGCTTTATAACATGGAATAAAATGTGCCATTTTTGAAAATCTGTCAACAACAACAAAAATTGCATCATTCCCTCTCTGTGTCTTAGGAAATCCTAAAACAAAATCCATACTTACCATATCCCAAGGTCTGTCTGGAATAGGCAATGGAATGTACAAACCTAGATTTTGACTTCTCCCCTTTGCATATTGACAAATTTTACAATTCTTCACATACTTTTCCACTTCAGTTCTCATTTTTGGCCAATAATAAAAATGACTCAACTACCCATAAGTTTTATCAATACCAAAATGTCCAGCAAGTCCACCACTATGCTTTTCTTTGATTAAATTCTCTCTCATGGAACAATTTGGTATGCACAATTGATTTCTTTTGAACAATAAACCCTCTTGCAAGAAATAATATAACCACTGACTTCTGTCTATCAAAATAGGATTACAGCATGCTTCAAATGCTTCTTTGAAATCCAAATCTTTTTTATAGAGTTTTTTAAGAAAATCAAAACCTACCACTTCAATTTGACTTTCTTGAACAAGAATGTTTTTCCTACTCAAGGCATCAACTGCCATATTTTCTTGAACACTTATGTGCTTCAAAACAAAGTTAAAAATTTGAAGGTATTCAACCCATTTTGCATGTTTTTGATTCAATTTAGGCTGCTGCATAATATACTGTAAAGCATGGTTATCTGAATATAGCACAAATTATTTAGACATTAAATAATGTCTCCATTTCTTCAATGACTGTACAACTGCATAAAATTCTTTGTCATAAGAAGAGTACTTTCTTCTTATCTCATTCAGCTTCTCACTGAAATATGCTACTGGCCGATATTCTTGACTTAATACAACTCCAATAGCTTCTCCACTGGCATCACACTTTACTTGAAATGGTTTATTAAAACCAGGCAAAACTAAGACAGGTTTCTCAGTTATTTTCTATTTCAAAAACTAAAAATTTCTTTCAGCTTCAACAGTCCATTTAAATGGTTGTTGTCCTTCTTTATGGTTTCAATGATAGGTGCATTAATCTTGCTAAAATTCCTTATGAATTTTCTATAAAAACTAGCAAGTCCATGGGAAATTCTTACCTCGAAAACACTTTTTGTTGAAGGCCATTCCACAATTGCCTTTACCTTTTCTGGATCCATATTTAACCCTTCAGCAGAAACAACAAAACCCAGATATACCAATTCTTCTTTCATGAATGAAAATTTCTTTAAATTTATTAGTAACTTCTCTTGATGTAACTTCCTTAAGACATAATTAAGATGCCTTAGGTGTTATTCCTTTGTTTTACTGTAAATTAATATATCATCCATATATACTATTGCAAATTTACCAATAAATTCCTCTAATACTTCATTCATGAGCCTCATAAAAGTTCTAGGTGCATTTGATAAACCAAAAGGAATTACCATCCACTCATATAATCCCCCATTTGTTTTAAAGGTTGTTTTCCATTCATCACCTTCCCTTATCCTAATCTAATGATACCCACTTTTCAAATCTAGTTTTGAAAAATATCTTGCTCCACTCAAACAGTCCATCAAATCTTCAATTCTCGGTAAAGCAAATCTATACCTGATTGTTATCTTGTTGATTTCTCTTAAATCAATGCACATTCTCCAAACTCCATCTTTTTTCAGACTCAGCACTATAGGTACTGCACAAGGACTCAAAATTTCTCTGATCAAACCTTTGTCAACCAATTCCTGCACTTGCTTTTTGATTTCTTCATTTTTTATAGGAGTCATTCTGTAGGCTTCTTTGTTTGGCAGATTTGGTCCCGGAATCAAATCTATCTGATGGCTGATTCTTCTTACAGGTGGTAATTCATCAGGAAAATCATCCACAATAATATCACAATAATTGTCCAACATTTCTTGAATTTCAATTGGAAAATAAAAAATTTTAGTAGAAGTAAACACTACCTTAGGTTTGCAAACTAAAGCAAAATTTACCTCATCATATTAAATCTGCTATAAGTATTCTTTCCCACTCAACAATAAATTCATGGGATCATACATTTTTCTTGATGCATCTCTGTCTTCCATAGGTAACAATGTTTGATTCATACCATCCTTGAAAATCTTGTAAGTGTTCCTCTTACCATCATGCAATGCTGCTCTGTCATACTGCCAAGGTCTACCCAGCAGTATGTGACACACATCCATAGGCATCAAATCACACATGATTTTATCCTTGTAGCTACCCATTTGCAATTCTATTTCACATTGTTCTTTCACAATCAGCTGATGTCCCTTCTAAAGCCATGACACCTTGTAGGGTGTTGGATGTTTCCTTGTCTTCAATTTCAACTTCTCTATCACCTTTGTAGAGACCAAATTATCTGTGCTGCCACTATTAATGAACAATTGACAACATTTCCCTTGAACTTTGCATACACTTCTGAAAAAAGTCTTCCTCTGTGTTGGATTAGCAACTTCCTTTTTTTGTTTGAACAAAACCTTGTTAACCACCAAGGATTTTCCTTTCTCTGGCATAATTTCTTTCTCTACTTCAGGAAACTTTGTTGCTTCTTCAGTCTGAGAAAAAATTGCATTTCTCTGACTTGTACCCACATTCTCTTATTCTGGGCATTCATAGGCTCTATGTCCCAATTTGTTACATCTGTAACATCTCACTTCTCTTCCTCTGCTTCTGCCTCCTCTTCCTCTGTAGGAAATCCTTCTGCCACTTGCATCACCTTCTATGTGTGCATGCTGAGGTGAGTAGATGCTAGCTCCATCTCTTGGTGTCGTAGATCTCCCTCTACCACCTTGAATTCCCTTTCCTCGGAAAGTACCTATTCCCTTGGTAGACTACTTTCTCAGGAGTTTTTATTCAACTTTTAAGGCCATTTGATAAGCCTCCTCCACTATCTTAGGGGACAATATACTTATCTCATCTTGGATCTCCATTCTGAGACCATTTATGTACCTGGAAATATTCTCTGTTGTGCCTTGGATTTGTCCTGATCTTATGCTCACTTTGTAAAATTCTTCTGTGTATTCTTTCACTGTCATTAATCTCTGTCTAAGATTTTGCATTTGTCTAAATAATGAAAGCTGATAATCACTAGGCAAAAACTTACCTCTCAGCTTTGCCACCATTCTGTTCCAATTCTTGATTGGTTGTTTACCAACTCTCCTTCTCTCTATTTGCACTCCATCCCACCAAAGTGTTGCATGTCCTTTCAACCTTGTCACTGCAAATTTAACTCTTTTGTCTTCACCCATATCTTCATAATCAAAGCATTTATTCATCTCATTGATCTATTCTATCAACTCTTCTAGATTCAATCCTCCTGCAAAAGCTGATACTTCAAGTCTAGGCCTAGATGCAGAGCCTAAAACTGATTTAAAGAATCTCATATCAGGGGTAAGCTCAATATTGTTTTCTTCTTCTTCAGCTTTAGGTTCACTGACATCTTCAGGATATCTTATATGTCCTACTTCAATTGCTTCCAATCTGGCTTGGATCTGTTGCATAGTCTCTAGTATTTCTGCATTAGCAATTGGTCTACCTCTTCTTCTACCAGCAACACCTCTACCAATTTGGATAGCCATGCTGGATTTCTTCTTCTGAATCTTAGAAGTCTATTCAATATCTGATAAATGCTTTGAACTTGTCTCTGATACCACAAATGATGGCAGTGTGGGTGAAGGCGTTAAGGAGAGCTGTTCAAACTTCTATACAATATTTTCTAATTCTGGGGGAATTTGTTCCAGTTCCTCGTTTTCACTTTCATTCATCAAATTTATGAAATTTGATTAATGAAATTCACAATAGTTTTAAAATCCCCTTTAAACAATATTAACCTTTTGAAACAAATATTATAATTCCTTAGAATCATTCAAGCTCACTAAAACCAAGGTTTAAGATCCCTTGGAAGTATAATACTTTGACTTTCAAGTAGTGGTTAAACCTTTCAGAAAATAGCATTAAAATTCATTTAAATCAACATTTCAAAACCTTTGGAACAAATATCCAAACCTTAGCCTTACGATATTAAAACCGTTGGAGTGATTGTTTTAACTCTCGGAATTATAACATTGTAGCATGTTTAATCAGCATTTGAACTCTCTCGGGCACACATATTCAGACCTTAAATATTTAATAAACACATACCAATTGAAAAAAAAAACACTGGTCCATACCTTTGTTAAACCTCCACGTAATCATTCATGTGACCATCGTTGCATGTTGCCTCACACCAAATCGACGGATGTCGCGTTCATTTGGAAACCACAATTTATCTCCCATATGAAACGCAAGACTGGTGGTATTAATATTATGACATGCCACAATTTAACTCGATCGCGTTCTAAAATGCAAACCCGTTCTCAGCTCAAAAATTATGAGAAAATAGTGGTTTTGTTCCACAAAACCGCTCACTCTTCAACTCGCATCCAAACACATGTAAATGGGACAATTTCTTGTGTTCCAGATTTAATTTCGGTTTGTCTTAGAAAATCCCATCTTGTTGTGTAATTCAATAATCAGAGACATATTTTACTGTGCTCTCAAATGAAGAGCCAAAGCACTTCAACCTCTTTCTGACCCTTCTACACGGGATTAATGGTTCAATTTCCACATAGAATATATAATCTGCGCTAAACTTCTATACATAAATATATATCCATATGAAATTTTGAAGGGATAAAAGTCTCTTCACATAGAGATAACCATAAAAATTTATCCTACGGTCAAAGTCTAGATAGAAGATATAAAATCAATTGAAATTACGAAGGTGGAATCCTCCGGGAACTTGCCAGCATACTCAGATAAACAAAATTCTACAATTTTATTATGTCGTAGGCAAACCCTCTCAAATCCAGCTTCTCTACATCAAATTCGAATTCTCTCTTTGTTGAGGTTACATTTATATCTTTTTCTTTCATAACAATCGACCCTCTCCCCAATTAGGATCGAATCCTCTAAATTGAGACAAAATCCTAATTACCTAATATCTCCTTAAATCTATGAACCGAAGCTAGATATGCTCAACAAATCAAAAGTCAGTCTACCTCTAATACCTTATTCAAATAACTCGTATCTCTAAATATAGTTTCGAATTTATTAAAAATATATTAAACAAATTTTTGAGAGATCCGGAATTCCTCTCAAAGAAAACCGGCTTTGACCCATCAGTCAATGAATTTTTAGCTCATCTAGCCACAACATGTGAACAATATTTCACATTGCTGGCTAAACTCTAATGCCCCTGCATCAAAATCCATAAGGTCTGTGGAAATTTCCCAAAATAACATGTAAAAAGAGGACTTTATTTCACATCATATAAATTATAGCAAAAGGGAAAACGATAGCCAAAATTAAGATATTTAAGGTTGAATCGAGAGAAAACCCTTCAAGCTCTAACCCAAGCAGAGTGGATTCACTGGTTGTACCCAAGAAAACTGTGAATTGAATCAGTGACACTATAAAATCAGCCCATTTGAAGAAATATATAATTTATTTATTAGATGAAAATTTCTTTCGAGTATTATAACAAATAGAAAAGTTCCATGATCAATAAATAATGTACCTAGAATGTCTCTAGCCAAGTTTCTGAAATAGAGATGGCGAATGCCTTCCAATTCCAGGTGCTCCAAAACCAAGGCTATGATATTGTATGAATAAAATGTGACGGTTTCTCACACAAAATCCCCGCAAACTATCCCGATGCTACAAATTCAAGTGGCATACATAGATGGCTATTCGCGCAGAAGAGGGGCTTTGTAGTTTTTTGTTAACTATTTTTTTATTAATATTAATCAGACGTTGTGGAGCCTCTGAAAATTGAACATTATTATCGCATGTCTAAGGGTAAATGCAATTATCTTTCGGATGGAAAAACCCACTTGTCGTAAATTTCACATATGAACAAAGCCAAAGACCAAAAGTTAGAAAATCTTGAAATATTTGAAATTTATGCAGAAACAATGATCAATTATTGCGACATTTCCTCAAAATTTTTCTTGGAAAGGAGCAGATTCATGGATTGGTGGAAAGAACACAAGAAAAACTGATTCCTGTAGTGGAGATCTCCCCTGTATGAAATAACATAAACAAAAGGTTGTATGGGCTGAGTTTGTAGAATAGTGGAACCCTGCTCCAATTAGGTTCTTGTTTTTTAAATGTAATTTCCTTTCATATGTTTAAAATAGAATGATTGTTCTAATCCAATGTATTGATGGTTAATGTGTGAATACATTAATATTAGGGGATGTACATCTGCCACTTTGTAGAGCTATATTGTAGCTGAGTTTCAGAGGTATATGGTACCTGGGTAGAAAATTGATGATAGTCTATATGTTGATACTAGACATGAAGAAATAAGTTTTTTGAAGGTTTTTTTTGAGATGTTATTGTTTCCATTTACTGGATATCTTATTATTGAGACAATTAGGAATGATAATTGCACAGATATAATTGAATTAAGAAATGCATTTTCTTAAATTTTTGAAGTGGGAGATTTACTGAGACAACTAGGAACAAGAATGGAAAAAAGATTTATTGATACAATCAAGAACCATAATGGCACGGAAAGAGTTGCATTAAAAAAAATCATTTTGATTATATTTTAAAATTCTGGGATTTATTGAGACAGGAACTACAATGGAACAACCATAATTGAATTTGGCACAAAAAGAGTGAGATTAAGAAATGTGGGATATTTATTGAGATAATTAGGAACTCCAACAATGGAGAGAGAATTGAATATCATACTTTGTGTAATATAAGTACTACACATTTTGATAAATGTGGCCCAACAAGCCATGATAATAGGGAATAAAATTTTGTTCAGTAGATGCACTTGAGAAAGGATTTATTTTTTAATAGGAATTTTTTTAGTTTTGACTATTTTGAGACAATCAAATGGTGAGAGTTTTGTTGATGAGTTTTACATATATAAAATAAGGTAGAAAATTTTCATGATTTAATGTTCACTTTCCATTCCACTTTATATGATATCTATTTTAGTGAGGTTCATTTTTTTATTATACATTTAATGCTATCTTATTCAGAAAAAATAAATAAATAAAATAAAATCCAAACTTAAAAAAAAATTGTTGTTATCATTCACATTTTAAGGATTTTCCATCTATGTTGATGCCATTTCATGAACAAATCGACCAATTTCAATCTTGATTGGAAATTCCCTAGACTTTGCATTGATGTCTTAGTTGGTAATTATGGATACTAATTGGAAATTGGTTTTGATGTGGGTTGCACCTGGATGTGGGTAGAAAATGATACATTCATTCACCCATATTGAAATTTTAATTTTGAATTTGACGACTATGTATTGAGAAAAGATCATTGAAAGGAAATTTTCAATCACTGCCTCTTTTTTTTTTCTCAAACAAAAAAGAATGAATTATGATTTATAAATAAATCAAGTTTATATGGTTAAAAAATTTCATCAGAAGCCATAATACTCATCTCCATTGTATGCCTAATACACAAATAAGAACCAAAAGGGAACAAAAATAGAGGAGCTGCCAATGAATACTCATTGATCTAAATACCAAAACATCATGATAAAGGATATGCAGATGGAAAAACATGTGTGAAGGTTGGCACACTAAAATACTTCACACTGCATTGTCACGTTGGTCTGTAAACATAGTGTGGGCATTCATAACTCCCCAACTATCCTCATCTTGTTTCACATAAAATCAAAGCCTCATCACCATGGGAGCTAACTTGAGGCTATGAGATAACCTTCCTGGAATGACTAGTACCATACGTTCCCATGGGTCTTGTGCAATACATATTTTGACAGGAAGTCAGCTGGAAGGTTGTGTTCACGAGGAATGTGTGTGAATGAAAGCTCTTAAAATAGGTTTTCCATTTTGATAATCCTATGCATTGAGAGGCCCATAAGAGGAGGAGAAAAACCTGTGCCTTTGATGATGCAATTTATGGTTATCTTAGAGTCACCATATATATAGATTTCATCAAAGTTATAATGGGAATTGGAACATATATTTTCCAGAAATCCATGAAGGAGGAACCAATTTAAGATCTAACCCAAATATAAGAAAAGGTCTTATCCTCAGAAATCTTGGCATTAATGCATCATTTCCATATGCCCCAGAAAAAATGGAAAGGGAGGCTTTTGTGCTCCTTAGGGCCATTAAACCAATATCCAAAATAAGATTCAACTGTATTGTATTGCCCATCTGCATAAATTTACAAAGGGATCTTGCAAAAAATAACATTCCTAATGGAAGATTTGAAAGAAGGTTTATGGGGGCTTGCAGAAAATAGCAGGAGTTATTGTAGAGGATAAAGTATACAACTCGTGGTTTGCGACTACAAAATTCAATTGTGAATACAACCATGGAGAGCAATATGGTTAGAACATGTGGAAGACTGAAATTGGAATACAAGATCAATTACTAGAACAATATAACACCCCATGTTGGCAACTGTAAATTTTTTAAACATTTTGGAAACACATATTTGGCTATTATTCATCTCCATAACAATGTTCTTTCTTGCCAATTTATGGCTATCCTAGCACCTTGTAGATTACTAATTGGTTAGTGAGAGGATATCCTTACAAGTCATAGTTAGAACATGAGTGCTTAATAAGCCATAAACATGTGTTCAAACTCTAAGATTCACATCTCAAAATAGAAAAAATATAGGATTCATAATTCTATCTATTTGCAATCTACTTAGATTATTTGTTGATGAATATCCTCTATATCCTGACAAATTCTTAGCTTTTCTGTAAGCCTTTATAGATTAATTTTTCATTCTATGCTTAGAATTTCATAAAAATCTAAAATTTTCTTTAGTATTAAATTGTTGAACTGACATCATGGACTTGTAGATGTTCTTTTCAAAATTTAAATCAAGGAAATTTATTCTTAAATTGTTGTAATCTATATGCTGATAGTTTTTGTGTTATTTATTGCATTGTTGGTGCAAATGGGACTTCTTTTGTCAATGGTACTATCCTTGTAAATGTGACATTTAATGTAGCTCGAAAAAATACTAATTTAAATAGTTATGCACCACACCTTCAGTACAAATTAATCAAATTATTTTTTCCTATTGTCACCCTTCCCATTATGCTATGGAATATACCAATTCCGTAGGAAAAACACATTATATTATTGATGTATCTTTGAAAAGAAGATGGAATGCTTCATTTTTTTTTAACAAAGCAAGATTTAAATGTAGAGATTGGATATATATTCAGAGAGAAATATGTTATATGTCCAAGATTATCATGATCACACACTATTTTAACTTCATGCACAATACAGAATCTATTCCACCATTGATCATCACATGCGGAAATTAAATCAATTGCAATGCACGCATGAAACCATAAAAATTTACACACATTAACCTGATTTATGGGAAAGCCTGGTTTGGTAAATAGTGTGTGATCAGGAGAATATTGGATATATAACACATAAGTTATATAATTTCTACATGGTATGAGAGCGATATTGATCAGAGAAAATTGCAATTATTGAAGCGATTGAGTTTTGTGCTGGTGGAATTCGAGTTTGCTACAGTGTTTTCGGGTGCTGCTAAGCATTCATTGAAATGAATTTCAAACTTAGACGTTGATATATGCCCCATAATGGCGCCTTGAATTATATTGCATGGAAGGACAGGATGGAGGCAGTGCTAGAGGATAATGGGTTGAAGGAATTCATAGATGCAGAAATTCCAAAACCCGCTTCTAGCGATGCTGCCGCACTTGACGCATGGCAAAAGAAGACAACAAAATGTTGAAGGATTCTGTTGGAAGGTGTGAAGGATCACATAGTGTCCAGCCTTCATGTTAAAGCTAGTCCATTCTTGATGTGGAAAGCTTTGAAAAATTTGTTCCAAAGCAAAAGCGACCAGAGGAAGTTGGTGCTTAAAGACAAACTCAGGAAAATAAAAATGGAGAAAGGTGACAACATACCCAAGTACCTCATGAAGTTTTTCGAGTGCAGGGATGAGCTGGGAAGTGTGGGGGTTACTGTTGATGAAGAATACTTGGTGAGCTTGGCTCTCCTTGGGCTTCCGAAGAGTTGGCATAGTTACGAAGACTCTGTCAATGGTCGGGAGAAACTCGCAGGAATGGGAGCGACTTTGGTCGCATCTTGTGTGAGGAGATAAGGCAGGTGCCAAGGATGGATCTTCTTTGAAGAATGAAGATGAAGAAAATTGTGCTTTTGCTGCCAAAGCAGCAAGGGGAAGGGAAAGAACAATCCTTCTCAATCTAGTGCGAAAGGCAAGAAGTAGGACTTATCCAAGGTGAAGTGCTTTCACTGTCACCAACATGGACATTACACCACTAATTGTCCACAGAAGAAGGAAAATAAGTAGGCTACTGGATCTGCAGCTGGAGAGGCTTTAGCCTCTCATTTTGAGCAGGATTTTTCACTGATCGCATGCTTGGTGTCAAGTGTGATGGGATCAGTGTGGTTTCTTGAAAGTGGTGCGTCTTTCCATATGACCAGAGACAAATATTTGTTTATTAATCTGGATGAGAAGGATCTTGGAGTGCACATCGAGATGGGTGATGATGGTAGATACAGTGCGACTGGTATCGGGACCATTTCCTTTGAGAGGGAGTCTGGAAAACCTTTCATCTTGAAGGATGTCATGCATGTTATAGGATTGAAGAAGAATATGATCTCTGTGGCTATGTTGGAAGACAAGGGATATGATGTTTTTTTTAGCAAGGGAAAGGCTTTCCTGCGCAGTAAAGAAATTGGTGAAACCCGGAGGATAGGGGTTCGAGTTAAGAACCTTTTTCAATTGTAGGTAGATGGCTGCGTAACAATGGCAGGAAAAGTAGAAGGAGTGGTGAGCCGGGATGAGGGCAAATTGTGGCACAGGAGATTGGGCCATCTTCACCATGGCGCTTTGAAAATTTTGCAGCAGATTTCTACCAGGCTTCCCAAGGGTACACTTGCGCAGTCAGATCAGTGCAAGGGATGTACTTTGGGAAAAATTTTGAAGGCCACTTTTCATGAGAAGGATAGTCGCACCACGACGATCCTTGAGAAAATTCACACAGAGCACCTTTCTCAGTAGCTTCGACAACAAAGCACAGGTATTATGTGATATTTGTTGATGAATTTTCTCGTAAGTGCTGGATCTTCTTCATGCAGAAGAAGAGCGAGACATACTCAAAGTTCTGTGAGTTCAAGGCGCTGGTTGAGAAAGAGTCGAGGAAGCAGGTGAAAGCTCTAAGGAGCGATAATGGTGGTGAATACATCTCTGGCGAATTCAAAGACTTTTGCAACGCAGAAGGAATTCGAAGAGAGCTCATAGCGCCTCATAACCCACAACAGTATCGGTCGCGGAGCGAAAGAATAGAACGATCGTGTGCCGTACAAAGTGATGTTGCATGATCGTGGACTTCCCATACACTTGTGGGCTGAAGCATGCAACACTGCGGTTTATGTGCAAAACCGTTGTCCTCATAGAGTACTTGGCATGAGTACACCCGAAGAGGCATTTTCCGGTAAGAAGCCTGATATTTCTCATTTGAAGATTTTTGGCTCACTTTTTTACATTCATGTGACGAAGGATGCGAGGAAGAAGCTGGAGCCGACTGTAGAGGTTGGGATATTTGTGGGGTACACATAAACAACCCACAATTATCGTGTGTATTTGCCAGACAGTCGGAAGACTGTTGTGCGAGGGGATATCAACTTTCATGAGGAGAAAGCCATGAAGTTGTCGCTTGAGAGGGAGCTACACTTGCATGCAGATGAGGAGCTACTTGTTCCTAAAGATGAGCCTCAGGATGTGGATCAGCCACAAGAGGAGGTTCATGGAGTGGAAGAAACCACTCATGCAGCGCCAAACATCATAGGGCGGAAGCGCACTACAGAAGCTGAGCGACCGAATCTTGATGAAGACAAAATGTAGGAGCCCCTACATCACAACCGCGTATAGAGAGACAAATGCTCACCCGAATGATATACCAGATACATGGTTTCCGATGAGCAAGTGTATTGTGACATAACCATCTTCTTTCGAGGAAGCTGTGGAGGATCCCGCATGGGTATATGCCATGGTGGAAGAGTATGATTCGATTGTCAGAAACAGTGCATGGGAGATTGTCCCAAGGCCGGAAGGGAAATCAGTGGTGGGTTCGAGATGGATCTACAAAGTGAAGCAGGCAGCTGACGGGAGTGTGGAGAAGTACAAGGCAAGATTTTTTGCCCGAGGCTTTTCACAGATTGAGGGGATCGATTATGAGGAGACCTTTGCACCTGTCGCAAGGTATTCTTCCATACGGACGATTCTTGCTCTCTCAACGCAGATGGGGTGGCACATTCATCAGATGGATGTGAAGACTGCGTTCCTCAACGGGGTGATTGAGGAGGAGGTGTACATAGAGCAGTCCGAAGGTTTCGAGATCTTCAGCAGCGAGTCGCATGTGTGCAGGCTCAAGAGAGCGTTGTATGGGTTGAAACAAGCACCTCGTGCTTGGTACACACGGATAGACAATTATTTCACCGGACTTGGATTCTCCAAGAGTGAGGCGGATCCTAACCTATACCAGATTGTGGTGGAGGTTAAGTTGCTGATCATTGTACTTTATGTAGATGATTTGATTTTGACAGGTGATGAACTGTTGATACACTCATGCAAGGCTGATCTTGCAAAGGAGTTTGAGATGAAGGACTTGGGCCTCCTTCATTATTTCCTGGGATTGGAAATTTGGCAGCGCAGTGATGGATTGTTTGTGTCTTAAGGCAAGTATGCCCGGGAGATACTGGAGAAGTTCAACATGCATGGCTGCAAGCCTATCGACACTCCTCTTCCTGGTGGTTGGAGGAAAGAGGATGCTACATCGGCAGAGGTAGTGGATGCCACTGTTTACTGACAGTTGGTTGGTTCGCTCATGTATCTAGTCAATACATGACCGGACATATGCTATGCTGTTAACCAGCTTTCACAAGCTATGGTTAAGCCTACCAAGCTCTTTTGGAAGGCGGGGAAGCATGTATTGAGATATCTCAGAGGCACATCGGGATATGGATTATGGTACAGATAGTCGGATGAGGTGAAGCTGCATGGCTTCACGGATGCAGATTGGGTAGGGAGCCTAATGAACAGAAAGAGCACATCTGGAGGGATTTTCAGTATCAGGTCGACAATAGTTTCCTGGTATAGTAGGAAGCAGAGATCTGTGGCACCTGCCAGCCGGAGCTCGAGTATATGGCAGCAAATTTGGTCACATGCGAGGCTATATGGATGAGGAAGATCCTGGTTGGGTTGTTTGGTTCACACTTAGATCGTACTGTGATATATTGTGATAATCAGAGTTGCATTAAACTCTCGCTTAATCCATTATTTCATGATAGATCTAAACATGTTGACATCCGGTACCATCATATCAGAGATTGTGTGCAGTGGAAGATCACGTTACTTTCTTACATTCCTATGGAGGATCAGGATGTAGATATTCTGACGAAGGAGCTCACCAGGAGAAAATTTGAATACCATAGAGATAAGATCGGGGTGGCAGATAATCCCTATCTTGTTGAGAGGGAGTTTTGATATTCAACAAGATGATGAGCTTAGTGAAAAGAGTCTCCTTCACTAAGTGGGTCCGCAGGCTATTTTTGGCACAACTCTATTTTTAGACTATGTCTATTTTTAGACATGTCGATCATATTCTATGAGTTGCAGGATGCTATTTGTGGATGGTTGGTCAAGTTGGAAAAATATATGGACTTCTATTTTTAGACATATTGGGCGGAATATATTTTTAGATTGCCAGTCTAAAAATAGATATGTCGAATATTATTAGCTCTTAATAATATTTGGACTATAAACATTATCTTATTCTCTTGGAGCACTTCAGTTAAGTGCACAGATGTGGCATAGGAGCTGACATAAGGAATTATGCTATTCTTGAGGGTTAAGTGGAGCTATTGCATGGAGACTTCAGTTAGAACTCATGTGACAGAGTTTGGTGGAGTTATTGAGGTAGTTGGTGGAGTTGTGTTCAGTTTAACTCAGTTAGACACAGTTGAGCTAGTTGTATCTAGTCTAACTGATTGATACACCAGTGAGAGTGGTGTGAATTAATTAATAATTAATTCACTAAATATTAACTCATTAATCAACTGAATAATACATCAGTTAACTACAGTGCATGGACAGTTTCAGTGGAGACCAGTGGAGAGATAGGTGAAAGGGAAAGATGACTATCAGTTGTGACTATAGTGATGCATTGATTGCATCCAACACTCAGTAGAGATTCCAATGAGGATTTCATGAGAAAGGCTGGGGAAATTCGAGTTCATTTAGAGCCATTATTCAACAGGGATTTCACAGTAGAGGCAGGCTAGCAGGTGGAAGAGATTGGTGCATGGATTTGCAAGATCCGACCTGATTAGTGTGTAGCGATTGTATTGTACCGAGAGCTTGATATGATCAAATTTGTATGAGGATTTTTACATGATCTCTATGACATATATTATATACAGATATTTGGGGTTTTTAGCTTCAGGCTTTCTTGTAAAATCACTGTGTTAATGTGTGTGAATTTTTATGGTTTCAATGTGTGCATGCAATTGATTTAATTTCCGCATGTGATGATCAATGGTGGAATAGATTATGTATTGTGCATGAAGTTAAAATAGTGTGTGATCAGGAGAATCTTGGACATATAACATATTAGTTATATAATTTCTACATTGGATATATATTCAGAGAGAAATATGTTATAGAAGTGAAATATTTTGCTAGCTGTCATTTTGGCAAAGGAAAGCTAAAAAAGTAATTTTTGTAAGGAGTACACATTCATTGTTGTAGGTGTTAGTGTCAGCCAGTTCTCCCTATCATCAGTGATCAAATGTGATCTTACAAAGTTTTTGTTAGGGTGTCAAGTAAAATTTTTATGGTTTCAATAGGTCTTCAAATAAAAATTTCGTCACTCGCTAGTCTGTCTAGGTCTAATTACTACTCCTTTAAAAAAAAAAATCATGTGTTGATCATTGCCATATTTCAGTTAGATGAGTCATCATTGCAAAGTCTCCATTTTCATTCGAGTCATACCACCATGGTCCTCATTCAACTCAGTGTCACCATTAGGTCATTAGGGTTTAAGTCATCAAAATCAGTCATTTCATCAATAAATTCGGCAAATCAAGGATTAGTAATAGGGGATTTGTTCAATAAAGTTTATTTCATATATGTAATTTTATTCAATTAAGATGTAATAAGTTCTAATGTTCCAAAGCTGCATAGTTTTCAAAGAAAAAGTGAAAAGAACTTGGTGGGCCCCCACACCTTAAAGAAGAAAAAGACTCCAAAAAGCTACAAAGGACCATCAAACTCATTTTTCTCATTGATTCCATTGATAAAGAGCTCCCACTCACCTACCATGGCAAACTCAGCACTCTCAGCATCCAAGAAGACTCTAGAGAAGTAGTTTCAAGGTGCCACACTCCGTTTTCACTAGCATGTTTCCGTTTTCACTAGCACGTTATGTTTTCTCTCTTACACTGTGGTTTCTGTCTTTAAGTCAAAATTCAAGATTCCAATGATTCTATAGGGAAATTAAAGTCTCCAACAATGCTCTAAAATTAATTTTAAGGCTTGGCACTCCTCCTATTAGTTTCTTTCCTTGTTTTTGTTGTGAAATCCTCCATTTTCCCCCCACGCTGCGTTTTTTTGGGTAAGCCCTTGTTTTCACATTTGCAAGCTAGAAATCCTATCCCTAGCATACTATACCCTCCCTCACACTCAAATACAACTCAAATAACCTTTACATTCCCCTACTCCAATTTCCAAGCCCCAAACACCAAACCCTACCTCCACGTTGCGTTTTGGGCAAATTCTAGGGTTTCAACTGTGTTAAATTTCGCTAGCCCATTCCATATACATATTTCACCCCCCTCCACTTCCCATAGCTCCCAAGAACCCCTTCCTACTTCCATAAATTTTCCTATCCTCATATTACTTCCCTAAACCCTTCATCCCTTCCCATCACTCACTACCCCTATTTTTCCCACTAGAGTTTTACCTAGAAAATTGTGAAACATGGAAGGAGAAAAGAAAACCTATAAAAAGGGAGGCCACATGTCAAGGTATGAACAAATAAACACATATGAGATGATTTCCTCTCCAATTTCCAAGAAATTCTTTCAGAATGTTGGGTGTATGCAATTTTGTGAGCAAGTTCAAACAGTCAAATACCATTCCAAGCTCACAAGTTTGTTTGCCACTAATATTAAAAGAGATAAGGTCATAATTACAAGGGTGACCTTCAAATTCTCAACATAAGCCATAGATACAACTACAAGGATACCTAATAGTGGTGAAAAATGGTTTAAGAGCCTATACTTGAATATGAAAAACTACAAATCATTCATCAAAGGTCACTACAAAGATGCCATTAAAAAAGTGTTTCCTTTTGGATAGCTTTTGGATAGGTTTTCTCCATTGATGAGGGTCATTATGAAGTACTTTACATGTGAGGGCATATTTTCTAGATTGTACAATTACCATGTTATATTTCTCATGCACTTCACATGGGTAAAACCACTTAACCTATCCTACTACCTCTACAAGAGTTTGGTAAAAATGGCAGAAAAGGTGCATCACAGACAGAGTCACCATCAAACAAGCCTATTTCACCATGCCCTCGTTAGGGTCTCTGTAATTTTCAAGATTGGCAAGAATAAATGCTGCAGAGCCTACATCAAACCCACTTTGGAATCCTAGGATCTAACCCTCCTGGATCCAGAGAGGGATCTCTCTATATGATTGTTTTCAAAGATATTTCTTCAAGGCTTAGTTTATGATATTAGGCTAGTTATAAGGCACAAGGGTTTTTTTTTGTTTTTGGTTGGGATGAATATCATTAAAATGAAGAAAGTCTTTTTGAGGGGTAAAGGTGTGAGTAGGTTAAAATAATGGTTCAGCTGATAGGATAAGAAAGAAACAGTGTCAATCCATTGGGCTATGGAGTCACAAAGGATTTAATTGCACAACAAGTTTCAAGAGTGGTCCATGGGGCAAGTCATCTATGTCAAAGGATTCTTAAGATTGATTTGTGATATGGAAACATAAAAAGTGTTGTGAAAGAAACAAACACACAAGAAAAACAAAGGACAACCTAAGATCAGGTAAGTACTTTTAAACTAGCCTGCTTTTGGCATGCACTTAATGGAAAGACGCAAAAGTAACCTAAGATCAGGTAAGTACTTTTAAACTAGCTTTCTTTTGATATACTTTCAAGGAAAAACAGTTTAAAACAAAGAATTGCTTAAGATCAAATAAGGAATTTTAACCTAGTTTGCCTTCAGCATATTCTCAAAGGAAAACATTCAAGATAAAACAAAGAATAGCCTAAGATCAAGTAAGGACTTTTAACCTAGCCTGCTTTTGACATACTCTTAAGGGAACTTTTCAAAGAAACTATTGGAGAAGAAAATAGAGGACAGGGCTAACCATAGATTTCTCTAATTCAACTTTACTTAGCAGACTTTTCAAGAAAATTCAAGGAAAAAATTTCCAGTTTTACTCAGCCAGACCTGGACTCACCAACATTCCTGGACTGAATACACTCTATTGAATTATCCCCAAATACACAATTAGCAGAAAACATAAAGATAAATATTTATCAATGAGATTTAGGGTATTTGACAGTAAATCCTAATCTATATTTGTTGTTCTTTATCAGAGAAAGTGGACAGTATGGAAAACATGAGAAAAATGATAATTACAGTAAGAAACACATCACCATTGACATAAACCAGGATCCCATAAACCATCTTGTGTATTTGATGTTCAAACCAGTTACAATCTTTAAGTCCATTGGGTCTTTTACAACTTCAAAACTCTCTTATCAGTGTATCTTTCTTCAATTACAAAACAGAGCTTCAGCAGCCTCAATAGCTATTTACACTTGATAAGTATTCAACCAACAATAACAATGAACTCCTTACATGATATTTATAGGTATTTTGAGGAGGTGGAGTAAGAAGGAGGTCTATTTTTTTAATTAACACAGAGTAAATGCTTCTCAACCTTTGGGAGGCCAAATGGAGAAGTTTTCAGATTTTTTAACTCTATTTTAATTAATTTTACATTAACTTTCATCAACTTTAGTCACTTTTGTTGACTTTGGAGGCTTTTGGTAAGCTGACAATTAATTCTGAGTTGTCTTTGACAAATATCTCTGACTGTGCATTCAATTTGTATTCTTTATAGGAAATAGGCCTGCAGGTGGAATTTCTAATCTTTGGAGCAGTAAAAGCTTCAGTGATTTGGCATTTAAAGCCTTCCTCCTACTGATCTGTAATAATTAATCACTTTTAAACCCTGATTAGGCCTTGATATTGCTTTTGGGCCTTTATAATCATCTTTGGAGCCTTTAAACTTTTCTTGCCGGACCGTGTTTACTATTAATCATCCCTTTTCTTTGGCTTTATCCATAGATCGTAGGATTAAGTCCTTTGAAATTCATTTTTTTGACTTTTGGAATCCTTTGTCTTTATGTGTAATTCCTTGTCTTTAATCTCTCCGTGTTTTTCTACTTTGTTGTGAAATTGTGTATCTGTGCGCACCGAGGGTTTCATTTGCTTTATCAGTTTTAATAGAGCACTGACAAACACCCATAAACCCCGTAAATTTCCTTTTACACTTTTAAACCCCAAGGATCATCATCTCGGGGGGTTTCTGCTACTGAGCTAGCTGTGGAGGACTTTTCAATGCTTAAGCCGCCTTTAAAAACCTGCAACATAAAAAAATAATTAAATAAAACCCCGCGTTTTTAATGGTTGACCGCTTTGGAGGCCGGTGGAGGCGAGGAGTTTATGTAGAGGGGTGAATTGAGGCAAGTGAAGGAGCGGAGGTGGTTTCATGGAGAAAAACCCACGAAAACTAGTTTAAAAAACTCGTATTTTGGCGCAAAATATAGCCGAGTGGTTTTAGAAACCGAGAATGGTTTTCGCGTTTCGATCCGTGGTAAGTGGTTTAGCCTGTGAGGGAACCTATCCAATAGCCGCTAGACACGCGTATTTCAGAAAACCAGTTAGCCTCGCTTGATGTTTGGGAGGAAAAACCTCGGATGGCAAAAGCCGTGTGAAACACACCACCGTTGGATTTGTGCGGCGCATCCAACGCACGGGAAAGAGCGCGATGGGTAGAAGATGCGCAGGCGAGGGAGTGCGGGGGAGCCGTGCGCCGGATATTGGTGGATGATTTGCATAGTGGGTGGTAGGCCTCGGTGGGTTTGGGATGCCGGGCTAAAGGAGAGCCGTTGGATTTTATAGATCGATGGCTGAGATTTGATTATAGGGGTGAAAGGATATAATTAAGTCGGGAGGATAAGGGGAGAAAGTGAGGTATGGTGGCCGTTGATATTTGAAGATCAACGGCGGGGATGGGTTCATGGAGTGATAGGGCAGGGAGAAAAGAAAATAAAGGAATGGGGGCTTAGAGCTCGTTGGCCGGGGAAAGGTTCCTGTGGGAGATACGCACTGTGCCAAGGAAAGAAGGGCTAATCGCATCTGGGGATCGATGTAAAAAGATAAGGTGGAAAAAGAAAAGGGAACGCCGATGCGATGGGGGTTTAGGCACTTGGTCATAGCACTTGGATATATGGTATGGAAAAGGGACTCGGTGCTTAAGCCAAAGGGGCTTAAGCCCTAAAAAGGGGTGGG
>JAXQQM020086904.1:0-22563 GCA_034641835.2 Pinus albicaulis
AACGCGGGAATTTATTAGTGTTATTCCATCGGTTTCTAAGTTCATTGGTATCCTTCTCTTTGTATCCAAATCCCCATTGGATCTGCCATGGAAGAACAATTACAATCAATTAAATAATTCAAAGACAAAATACTATCTAATAGTATCAATAAAAATAATAAATAAGAGAATGAATTAGGTTTTTGGGAAACCCTAGCGGCCGACCTCGGGAGTTGCAGGTATCCATGGTGGCGTCGGCGCCCTGAGAGGGGCTGGAACTCTCATTCGGGGGCCCCTGTATCGACCAGTGCAGATGGGACCTTTGATTCGTGATGGCGGATCTGGGTTTGCCCCACGAATTACCGGTTTTCTCCTGGCACTATTGTTATTGGGTAATGTGAATTGTTTTTTTATGGTTTTTCTGGGCATCTGTCTGACCGGTTTCGGGGCTGTTGCCCGAGCTCCATTGGAATCATACTTGGTTGTTATCGATTGGGGTGTGTAGTTCTTGGACCGGGGTTTTGTTTCTTATCTATTGCTGGGATTACAGAAGGCGTTTCTTTTCATTTGCCTTGATATCAGCTACACTGTTTGGCCGACCCGCTGTTATGAGTGGGGCCTTTCGGGTTTGTGGACCCTGACCGGGTTGTGCTCTGGTTGTTCATCGGGCCCCTACTTTCATTGACCTGACACTATCTGTCTTCCTGCCTGTCGGTTGGACCGGCACTTCCACCATTTTCTCGGGAGGTTTTGGCCTCATTCAGAAGGTGGCTCACGGTATTGACTAGCGTCTCACTACCCACTATGGATCACTATGATGACATGGTGGATTATTCAGAGGATCCCCTGGAGGGGATCGACATTTGGGGACTTGAAGCACAAGATGCGGTGGCCTACATGTCTGACCTGGACCCGTCTCCTGAGGTGGAGGCACCTGCACCGTCCGAGTTGGCCAATGAGGAAGGTTGCAACTCGCCTTTGGCTGACCTAGCGTTATTTTCTTTCGGCTCACCCTCGGGTGTAGACTTGGGGCCCTTGGATTTTTCCTAGGCTGGACAAGATATATTGATGAGTGCTGCTATTGGATGCTCAGCGTAGTTCTCGGATGCGGATTACCTTGATATTGGGGATGCTACCGGTTCACTGGCTCATCTGAGCATTGGAGGACCTCTTCCTTATAGGCCTATCACTCATGGACCTTCTGACCCGGGAGGCGAGACGCTTATATATTTGGCTTCCACTGAACCATCGGTGGCCTCGGGGGCGTCTACTAATATTCCGGAGGACATCAACATACTGGGTAAGATTGGCACATCCACTGAATCTGATAACTCTGTTGAGTCGGGGCTGGGCTGCTCAAAATCTAAGAAACTGCACAAAGTCACAAAGAATAAACTCATCTATACCACAAATTTTGGCAGCGAGAGCGGTATGGTGGACTGGGGCCTTATTGCGACCAAGACTCTTGTGGGGAAGGTCCGCGGCCGAAAATACTCTGTTACTCGGCTTCGGAGGTGGATTCGTGAGATCTGGAGTGAAACTCTCAATGTTCTCCCGAAGGTACAAGTCCTCACCAAAGGCTGGTTCTCACTCTCATTTGATCGCCCCGAACAATCGGACTGGGCTCTCAAGCATTACTGGCATCTTGAGATGCACCCTGTCTACCTTAAAATATGGGTTCCCCTGTTTGACCCTAAAAAGGAGAATACGGGAGCAGGCCCCATCTGGATGAGGCTGCCGGGTCTGCCACTGCAATTTTGGAGCGATTCTGCACTCAAGAACATCAGAGGACACTTTGGCCTCTATCTGGATCATGACCGATCTTATTTGACATCGGGCAGTCGAGCTGTGGCTCGGATCTTGATTTTCTTAAACACACGGGATGGCCTCTATGAAAACTTCAACATGGTTTTTGATGGGATGATTTGGCAGCAACCACTTGACTACGAGGGTGTGCCATTTCGATGCCGGAAATGTCATGTCGTTGGTCACTTGTACAAAGATTGTCCAAAGAAGGGTATTGGCAAGCAGGTTTCAAAGACATCCTGTTCGATTGGTACACAGACTGCGCCGGTGAATCGTACTGTGTTGGGAGGTGCTGATGCGCGTTTTCCGACCCCGGACTCCCCGAGAGACGCTGGGCTGGTGCAATCTGTTCTTCCATCATGGACCACCTCGCATCCCAGATCTCGCTCGCTGGTTTCGATGGAGACAACTCTGCAGACCCCTTTTATTCCGGGTACTTCTCTTTCCTTTTCCTCCTCGTTTACTGATTGTAATCTAGTCTTACCAGATTGCACTTCATTCCAAAACACTTCTGGTATTGGCGATATCAATCTGTCCTCTTCTCTTAATACCTCTGGCATACCATTGACTTTGTCTGGCCATTCTCTGAAACTCTCTGCGGTTTGCTGTACTATGGCTTTGTCGCATCCGTCATCCACTCCTATTATTCACCACTCCACTGCTGAACCCCTCTGCCACTCATCCTCATCTTCTGAGACTCCCTCTTCGCATCACAACTATTTTCTTAGATCACTCTCACTGCCACAGTCAGGTGAGACTTTTGGGATTGGGCCTAGCCTGGACTGTATTCCCATAAAAAATCGTGGTCGACCATCGGCATTGGCGAAGGTGATCAAAAGAGCCAATCTCGAAGTTGAAGCTGGCACTCAATCCTCTCTTATGCGGGTCCTTAGAGCTAGAAGACCCTTGTTGACGGTTACATCATTATTTGCCTCTCTTTCAACTGCAGGGGTCTGGCCAACCCCGATAAGAGATTGGCCCTCAAGGAATTGATTACTCAACGACCTATTGACATTCTATTTCTTCAGGAAACGCTTGGTGCTGGCCATGATGTGCAGGCTCTCTTGACCTCTCTCCTACCTCGTTGGACTTTCATCACCCTTGATGCATTTGGGCGATCTGGGGGCTGTGCTTTGGGTATTAATGACAGGACTACCCGGATGACTAACTGTTGGGGTCGATCTGGAGTTCTGGCTATGAATGTCCTCTTTGGTAACTCAGAGGTGGAATTTACTTTGATCAACATTTATGGGCCCTGCACAAACAGAGAGAATTTCTGGACTTCCTTAATATCTTGTTCTTTACTCAATGCACCTCATCTTATTTTGGGTGGAGATCTAAATTTCTCTTTTGGGATCTCTGAATCTTGGGGCCCCCAAGCTTCCCCAGATCCTTTGGCTGAGTTTTTCAATTCATTGATGGGTGCCTCAAATCTGATTAACATTCAATCTACCAAGATTCAACCCACCTGGAGGAACAGAATGACTGGCATTGCTGCTTTGGCGCGCAGATTGGACAGATTTCTAATTAAGCAGTCTCTCCTACCTATTATGACTCGTGCTCGTCAATGGGTGGGGATGGGTGGAAAATCTGACCACTCTCCAATATATATGGAATTTGAGTGTGGCCCTAATAGGGCTCGTTCCCCATTCAAATTCAATGCTCGGTGGTTGAGAGATCCTGATTATACCCTGATGGTCACTCGGGCCTGGCAGCATTGCGGCCCTTTGAATGATCGTGATCCGGGCAGGATCATTAATGACAATCTTAACCGAATCAAAAAACTTACTCTTCGATGGGTTCGGAACAAGAAGCGATCGGAGAGGGAGGCTCTGATTAATATTGAAAATAAGATAGCCAGTCTCAAAAATGTTAATTTACTGGGCTATCGTTCTGATGATACCAGGGCACAACTTATTGCACTTGAATCGGAAAGAGCTAAATTTTTGAGACAAAAGGAGGAAGACTGGAGACTAAAAAGCCGGGCTATATGGTTACAAGCGGGTGATGAAAATACTAAATTCTTTCAGCAGCATGCAAAGGGCCGGAGGGTTGCAAATGGCATTTGGGAACTGTCAAACAATAATGGATTTACAGCGAGAACGCAGTCTCAATTATTTGACCTGGGTACCAGACACTTCACAAACCTTTATAGGGCGTCAAACAGCATTGATCTTCCGGACATCATGCGCATTACCCAGCATTTCAAAATATTTGTTGAACAGGATCAGATGGATGACCTCAATGCACCAATTACCTTAGGTGAGCTGGAAGGTGTATTGAAATGGTTCAAGCGGGACAAAAGCCCTAGGCCTGATGGCTGGCCCATTGAGTTTTTTATCCATTTTTTTTATCTCATTTCATCTGACCTGTTGACTATGATTGAAGACAGCAGAGTGCGAGGTAGAATTTATGATGGGTTCAACACCACTTTCATTGCTCTCATACCAAAATCAGACAAACCAACTAGCTTCAATGAATATAGGCCAATATCTCTGTGTAACTGCATTTACAAGATCATATCCAAACTTATTGCTAACCTCATCAAGCCTTTCATGTCTACTCATATTGAAAAAGAACAATTTGCATTCATGAATCATAGGCAAATTCATGAAGCTATTGGCACTGCCCAGGAAGTCCTCCACACCATTAAGACCCAGCGCCAGAAATCCACCATTATCAAAATCGATCTCACAAAGGCATTTGATCGGGTCAACTGGAGTTACCTTCATCTCATTTTGATCCACTCTGGTTTCCCTCATCTGTTTATAAACTGGATTATGGGATGTATTTGTCATGCCACTTTCAGCATTCTGATCAATGGCACCGCATCTGATTTCTTTCATGCGGGGAGAGGACTTCGTCAGGGATGTCCTCTCTCACCATTATTATTTGTCTTGGTTATGGAGGGACTCTCGGGGCTCATTAAAAATGCAAAAGATAGGGGAGAACTTCAAGGGCTCCGGATCAATGACACTCTTCACCTCACACATCTCTTATTTGTGGATGATGTACTCATTTTCCTCAATGGTACTAGACAAGACTCTGTTCACTTTGATCTGCTACTGAACTGCTTTTGCAGGGCCACAGGCATGGAACCTAATGGCACCAGATCCACCATTATTATGACTGGCTGCTCGGGAATGGAACAAGGCATTTCACTGCACCTATTTGACTATGTTCGCATTGATATCAATGATGGACTCAAATATCTAGGGTATCATATTAAACCAAACGACTACAAGATTAAAGACTGGAACTGGATTATCGCCAAGATTGAACGCATAATTAATGTCTAGTACAACAAATGGTTATCTAGGGCTGGACGACTGATCCTCATCAAATCTGTGCTGGAAGCTATTCTGGTCTATTGGATAACCCTGGCTTGGATTCCGATTGGCATTACCAACAGAATCAAAAGGATTTGCAGACATTTTCTCTGGCGCAACCAGGGACAGACCTCCACATTTGCTTGGATTGCCTGGGATCGCATCAACATCCCTAAACAATGGGGAGGCTGGGGGTTAAAAGATTTGCATCTCTTCTCGAGGGCCGTGGATGCTAAGATGTGCTGGCATTTAATCACGGGTCAGAGTCTCTGGAAAGATGTTATTGTGGCTAAATATATTTCGCCTCGGAACCCCCTCGATTGGATCCGAGACAGGATTGGTCAGACCATTGGTTCATCTATTATTTGGAAGGCGATCAATAAGGCGGCACACATCATACAGCTTGGATTATCTTGGCAGATTGGCTCGGGTGCTATGGTCCGCATTGGCACTGATTCGTGGTCTGGCTGCGGAGATCATTACAAACTACCTGTATTTATCACCGAACACCTTGCACGCAGAAATATTTTCTATCTTGCACAGATTGCGGACCTGGCTCATTCCTCGTGGCGGGGCCAGGCCTGGCTTAGTGCTGCTGATCTTGACATCCCACAGGCTGGTGCTCGGATTTGGCAGAGGTATATTTGGGCCCTTAAAGCTACTAACACTCGAATTACTAAGCAGGCTGACAGATTAATTTGGGTTGTATCTCCGCATGGTCAATACGCTCCTAAACTTGGATACCTTGCCTTAATTCGGCCCAAGGAACCCCCTATCAAAGTATGGTGGTGGTGCTGCCTTTGGAAATTAAAAGCCCCTCAAAAACACAGAACGCTTTTCTGGTGCATACTCAACCAATGTATTCCCACCATGGACTTTCTCCACAAAAGAGCATACCAAGGGGCTTCACAATGCTGTTACTGCCGAGCTAGCTGTGAGGACGCGATCCACTTATTCCTTCTGTGCAATTACGTCAAAGTTATCTGGGCTCGGATCTGCATGGGCCTGGGCTGTAATTTTATTTGGTAGGGGGACAATTTACTGGTAGCCTGGACGAATTAGTGGAGGCACTATGATAATGACCCGCGAATGAGGAATCTCCCTTTGATTGTGGCATGGGAGATTTGGATAGGACGGAATAGACAGATCTTCAGAGATATCCCTATCGACTGTGATCGTATTTGCGCTGCCTCCATTGCTACTTTTAGTCTTTTGCCGGTCGACAGTCATCTCAGTAAGCCTCCACTCGACACTCCTGAAATAATAGATCACAGTCGTGCTTGGGCATACTTTGATGGTGCGTCCAATGCTGCAGGCTGCGGAGGGGGTGCTATTCTCTACTTCAATGACCATCACTTCTACCATATCAAAATGGGATTGGGTCCCGGAACAAATAATTATGCAGAACTGAACTGCCTTAGACTACTGCTGACATTTGCACAGGACATCCAATGCAACTCCATCCAGATTTTTGGTGACTCACAACTTGTTATCAATTGGTTCAATAATATTGCACTTTGTCACTCGCACACACTGTCTGCACTACTGCGTGAGGTTCATCATCTCAAAGTCCTATTTGATTCTATCTCAGTGACACATATTTACAGGTCTCGGAACAAAGTGGCTGACAAATTATCCAAAGAAGCATCGGAGCTAGATTGGGGCACCTGGCATTTCACTGAACACACGGGTGGACAAAGCGACAGAGTGCCATCGGCCTTTCATTGAGAGGCAACACCATAAGATGACTTAATATTGAGGTTTTTGGGGAGAATTTTGTGACTATCTCCCAGATATATACTACCACAGGCATAATTATTTAATATATTATATTTTTTCTTTTGATAGTAAGTTAAGCAATCAGCTTACTATGTAATCGTTTGAAATATTCCCTAACCATGTTTATTTGATCGTTTATATCTGATGGCAAGTATCTCGACTCGTATTAGTTTTTTGACTGATCACACTATACAAATTATATGTAACATAATCTTCTCTTTAATGAAATTTTACTTAATTTTTTTCTAAGTCAGGTTGGCAGTGTGTTATTTGCCCCAAAAAACTCAAAGTTCTAGAAGAAGACAAAGTTAGATAAATAAAACCCTTATGTTTCTTTAAAAAGAGATATTTCTACTTTCAGGAGTTTAGAAGAAATAGTTCTAATCGATGACTTTAATGCCAGGATGAAAAACATCAATGTATTCAATTGGGAAGTGATGGGAATTTGGAAAACAACCCTCTTTGGTTAGAGGAGAATGAAGACCACATGTGGAAAGGGACTTCCCATGATGGGAATGGGAGTGTGTCACGCTTTGGCATTGAGTTTTTAGACTTCTGTAGCCTGTATGACATGGAAATTTGCAATGGCGTGAAAGCTTGGCCAACATCTAGGGGCATCACATGTAAATCCTACAATGGTAAAAGCGTGGTTAACTATGTAATATGACCTCAAAGATTTGTTTTCAATTTATTAGAGTTCAATATTGAGGTGTTTCCTATTGAGATCAATTCTGATCATATGTCTCTCTGTATCAAGTTGGGCATATGCACAAGCGAGATACGGGAAGGGTAGACCCAACAAGGTACTAAGAAAGTGCATGAAATTGGAAAAATCCTCTTAAATCAAGAAAACCAAGCTTTATATATTGTTGCTCTAAAACAACACTTTCAATGGGAAAAAAACAAAATGGAAAACAAGGAAGACAATGCATAAATAGAATACATTAGCAACAATATGTTGATCCCTCTAATCCACAAAGCCTTAAAGGTGTGAAAAATATCTCAGAAAAAGAAGAGGGTCTCAAACACTTTTCCAACTAATCCTTGGTATGATGAAGAGTGAAAGGCTGCTAAAAGGTCCCTTAAGCATAAGGAGACAAACAATGAAATCAGGAAAAAGTGTAAAAATATGTTTAAAAAAAATGTAACTTCAAGGAGGAATGAATTAATCTATTTTGGAAATCATAATCCCAAAGGATTATGGTGTGAACTACAACAAAAGAGAAAGAAAATAGATAATAATATCTCAGATACTCCTTGGTTGGAATATGCAAAGCTCCTCTATGAGAGAAAACAAGAGAAAAGTAGCCCCCCCATAATCATCACTACAACCGAGTAGGAAGGGTGGGAAGAAAGAACTTGTATCTTTTGTAGGAAATGAGCAGTTGAAACTGAATGGCACTTCATCATGGAATTTTTGGCTTATGAGTATATTTGTAATCAATTTGAAAATAATTGAAAGGAGGATAGTTTCAGCAAATTGTTTGAGGAAACAAGGCTCCACAAAACTATGAATTTCTTGATCAAGATTCATGGAAAAAGGGTTGTTTTAGAGGGAAACTTGAGATTGTGATGTTTTTTTTGGTTTGGAGTATAGGTCCCTTAGACCGCGAGATTAGACCGCTGGGTCTCGCGGACGTCATTAAAATTCATTCATTCATGGGTATTAGTGATGGATAGATAGCTTGGTAGTGTTATAAGTGATTTCGTATAGCGTCGGGTGAGCGGCCATGCCCCTCCATGTCGATTGGACAAGATGTAGACGGGAGTACGCGAGCCAGAGTAAGAATGACTCAAGGATAAGTCATACGCAAGTTGATTGAGTTTTGATTTGATTTAAATCATAGATTTTAAAATTATTTGGGAAATTTAATGGATATAGTTGAAGTTAAATATTTTCAAAATATTTTGAAATCTACAATCAACATAAAAAAGATCAATAATTAACTATGAATCAAACTCCACTTGAAACGTGAATTGTCTCCCAACATACTATATTATTGTTCCTTTATCATTTAAAAGAGTTAAAAATAGTTAAGAAAGTTGTATACATATTGCTATAGCAATTAATTCATATAGCATAATTAATTAAGTGTTTCTATGTGATTGGGAGAGTTTAATGATAACATCTTCACATAAATTCAAATCTCTTTGTAACACGATGTTTTATTAAAAGCCACTTTTGTGAAAAATAATATCTACAATTAAAAAAAAACTCGAATAACATAACATGATGGTATTAACATGAATATGATTTGTGTAAATAATAATTAAAATTAATATCTAAATTAGTTTTTAAATTTAGAATATTAACTTAAACATGCGTACAAATTCGGAAAAGCCCAAACAGATTAAAATATCAATTCTACAATTAATACACATTGGTATTATAAAACCCACTCCTTATTTTTTGTTTCATTAAAAAATCAAATATTTATACAATTATAATACACATTGATGTTAAAAAACATGATTGATTGCTTTATTACAAATAACGCAAACTAAGTAGATGGATCAAAAAACATGATTGATTGTTTTATTCAAATAACAAAAACTAAGTAGATTCTCTAAATAGTAATAAGATGTTGCAAGCCTATAGCATATATTTATAAAGGCGTCATGTTCGATGGAAGGCTGCTATGATAAATATATAGCAACTATTTTATTTATTTGGTAATACATTACATTTTAGCTTTTTACAACTTCTCACAAAATCATTAAAAAAAATCTATTAAAAAAATAAAAACTAAATTATATAGTTTTTGGTAGTTTTTTTTGGGAAGTAGCAAGAACACATATAAAGGCGTCATATTTATACAAAATCTTGTTTTATAAAAAAATAGCTTCATTTTTAAATCTTGTAGCATCATTTTTATTTTATTTTGGTAGTACATTACATCTGATCTCTAAGAAAATATTAAAAGAAAAGTAAATTGGATATTTTTAGTTTTTTTTTTTTAAATAATAAAAAATAATGAGAACACATTAAAAAAATTCACCTAAACTTGTTCAAGAAAATTTATACGTGTAATACTATTACAAATTATAACATTATATTAAAAGTCTTTTAAAATTACTTTTGATTGTTATCGAGACATGGCAATATGATTGTTCCTAATTTGATTTTAATTGGTAGAGATCTCACCCCTTTGCCCAATTCTCAATCTTGTTATAAAATGTATAGATATGCAATATAATATAATGGAAAGAAAAGAAAAATGGCAACCAATAATCAAGAAGATGTATAGATAAATATGGTTACAGATCACATATTTTTCTTTCCTAATTTGCTTTCTTCCAAGATCTTTTTTCATTTTAATGTTACTTGTATAGATATTTCAACAATTTAAAAACAAATGAATGGATCAATGTATTTTTCTTTTTTAAATAGTTTACTAAGGAATTAAATGTATATCTCAATAACGTTTTCAAATTTAATAATAATTTATTAAAAAGTAAATGTATATTTTAACAAGATTAAAGATAAATGTATATTTATTTGGTAATACATTACATCTTGGCTTTTTACAACTTCTCACAAAATCATTAAAAAAAACCAATAAAAAAGATAAAAAGTAAATTAAATAGTATTTGGTAGAATTTTTTTGGAAGTAGCAAGAACACATATAAAGGCCTCATATTTATACAAAATCTTGTTTTATAAAAAAAGAGCTTCATTTTTAAATCTTGTAACATCATTTTTATTCTATTTTGGTAGGACATTACATCTGATCTCTAAAAAAGATTAATCTAAAAGGAAAAGTAAATTGGATATTTTTCGTTTTTTTTTAATAATAATAAATAATGAAAACACATTAAAAAAATTCACCTAAACTTGTTCAAGAAAATTTATACTTGTAATACTATTACAAATTATAACATTATATTAAAAATTATAACATTATATTAAAAGTATTTTAAAATTTCTTTTGATCGTTATTGAGTCATGGGAATATGATTGTTCCTAATTTGATTTTAATTGGTAGAGATCTTAACCCTTCGCCCAATTTTCAATCTTGTTATAAAATGTATAGATATGCAATATAATATAATGGGAAGAAAAGAAAAATGGTAACCAACGATCAAGAAGATGTATAGATAAATATGGTTACAGATCACATATTTTTCTTTCCTAATTTTCTTTCTTCCAGAATCTTTTTTCATTTTAATGCTACTTGTACAAATATTTCAACAATTTAAAAACAAATGAATGGATCAATGTATTTTTCTTTTTTAAATAGCTTACTAAGGAATTAAATGTATATCTCAATAACGTTTTCAAATTTAATAATAATTTATTAAAAAGTAAATGTATATTTTAACAAGATTAATAGTTGTGATGTCATATAGTCTTTGTCTCTATCCTCAATTAATCAATTCTCTCAATACAAAACTTTCAGTGCAGTGAAAACTCTCCACACAACTACACAACTTTCTTTGTACCACCACTTCCCCACAATTTCCTCTGTATAGGTATCTCTGCACTCAATAGCGCTTTTATGTTAGTCATTGGTATTCAAAGTTGTTGTTAATAGATATGGGTCCTAGATGTCGTGGGGAGAGAGCATTCCTTGCAAAATACATTCATATCTATGTTCATACTTAATATGTCACTGTAGTAGTCGAAAGACGATGGTAATAGTTAATACTTTTAAGATAATATTTTGACTTAATTCTTAGCACATAAACCATTAATTAATTGATTCTTGGAAATGCATTTTCATATCACCATTTCAAGTTTTTAATATTATTTCAAGAAACAATGGTATTAATATCCACATGTCAATGTCAATTTTCATATAACATTATGTGAGTGGTTATAAAACAAGATATAATGTTACAAAACAAAATAAGTAATATTTCCACACAATAAATATGATATATATACACAAGTCTACCAAATCATTAGCTTCATATTATATATGTATTGTAGTCCTCTTGTGGGGAGCTTTAAGTGTGCACAAATCTACGCACAATACTCGTATAGAAAGGTATGCTCAGACAACCTTCCATGTTACATTCAATTGTAGCACTTTTCTAATAAACATTAATACAACATGATGTTATTAAAAGAACTATTATAACATAAACATCACTGAAATTAAATTTACTTGAGTGTAACAGCCTTTGACATTCGGAGTCTATTGACCAGAATGTCCCACTAATAAATTTAAACGTTAAATAAGGCTGAACTATTTAGTTGATTTTATTCACAACATCCTCACGAAACTGTCAAATTAAGAGGTAATATTGTTTACAACTTCTAAGTCATATTATCTCCAAATTCCCATTTTTATTAAAAGCTCTGCCAAGACGGTATAATAATATATTGAATTATTAAATAGTTTTAATCATCGTGGTCTATATATGAAATATTTGTTGCCTAAAACATAACATAAAGTTTGAAATGATTGAATTTGGAAAATTTACGTTGTGTTTGTCAACAATTTAACATTTTGGGTTGTTGTCTCGGTTGTATTCCAGGATTTGAACTTCTTCTGAAATTGCATTTAACATTTTGTGCTTTATTGTGAAAACATTTGATTTCTTATTTTTTGGTCAGGCTACGCGAATATTTTTATTGATTATACAGTGTTGGTAATATTTTGAGAATAATTTTGAAGCTCTGAGCTGCAGTTTGTGCTGGATTTGTGGTTTGACCTCTGCGCATATATTGTCTTTTTTTAAGTTCAAAGTTTACATTTCGTTTATTAGTTCAAAGTTCACGCTCCTAGGAATCTGATTTTAAGATCTTTGATTGGCTTCAATGTATACTTTTTAAATGATTTGAAAATTTAAGGCATCGTTTTTGATGAATTTGAGCCTTCCACAGTTTTTGAAGAGAAAACTGAATTTGAGCTTTATCATAAACAATTTGGGATTTCTATGGTTGTACTGCATTATTTTCGATATACTTCGATGGATTGTGTTGAGATTTTTTGTATATTAATTTGGAGAAAATCTCATAGATAATGTCAACAATGGGTTTGTTCCAAAACTGATGGCATCAAATCAGTAAGAGGAGATATTTTATCCTATTATGTTGTGATAAAATTTATGATTCAGTTTCTTCTGTACATCTATAAATTGTAAGCCTGTAGAGGCAAAATGAATATGAGATGTAAGGTGTGTAGAAGAGAAAGTGTAGATGTGCAAATCTGCGATTGTAATCTCCTATTGATGAATAAGATTTCCAGTACCTCTGTTTGATGGATGTAGCCCAGATTGATTGGGTGAACCACGTTAATTCGTTGTCTCTATTTTTGTATGTTGTGTGTGTGATTTTAGTTTTCCACTGTGTTAACTCTTACAATTGGTATCAGAGGTATTGAGCTTCCTGTTGCAGTGATTCATGCTGACAACATTTTTTCGAAAGCGTAATTTCATGCAGTGGTGCGAAGGTTGATTGGCAGCCCGCTGTGGAGACAAATTTGCAATTATTTTTTATTTGTGTTTTGCAATATTTGCTTGATCTGCCTGGCCGGGCATAATTTTCAAAACGAATGAGAAAGTGCTCAAAGCCGTGAGTTGGTGGATCGAGCAGCGTGATGGTTGAAGAGTCGTGAGCTGGAGGATGTTGGACAGCGCGTTGATTAACTGCGCGTGAATTGGTGGATGAACTTCACATGGGCAGAGCGTAAGAAAGATGGAGAAGCCACAACACGTAAGCGGTTTGTCAGCGTCGTAAGCTCATGAGCTGGAGGAGCCGTGAGCTAGAGGTTGAGCAGTGCCGTGGAGGTTGTAAGATTAAGTTGACTCATGAGCTGAAATAGAGCTGCCAAGCCGTGAGTTGGTGCCGTGTGGGGAAGGTACTTGAGTTGAGACAGTGTGTGAATTGGAGGATCAACTACACGTGAGCAGGATGACCTCTGTGCGTGTGTTGGTACAAATCTTCACGCAGGAGTATAAACTTGAGGTAACTAAAAATTCCTGCATTCTTATACGCAGTTCCAAAGTTTATCGATTCTGACATTGTTGTGTTTAGTAATGCCATTATTTCATATTATGATGGCTACTCGGCGTATATTTTTTATTGTGGGTGTCTAATTATAAACTGCTTGGGGGTACACGTTTTGAAAAGTGAACTGCGTTAACTTTAACTTTTATCCAAAGAATTTTGTTGTATAAAAAAAAAAAACTATGCTTTTAATCTCTAAAACAGAAGGATAATCTTATTAGCCCCTACGTCTGGAATTTGTTGAGCAATTTAATGGTATTTTCAATTTCCAGTTTGTGGAAATTTTATCAAATTGTTAATTTGATTAAAAAGGCCATTAAGGATCCATAGAGAAGAGGTTGAGTGGAAAATGACAAAAACTCAAAGTGCTCAGTTTGAGATCGAGAAGTTTAATGGGAGAAATAACTTCGAGATCTGGAAATTCAAGATGCACGATCTACTCGTACAATAAGTTGTGGCGAAGGCACTTTTGGGAAAATCCAAACAACCTTACACCATGAAAGATGACGAATGGAGTGACATCGATAACAGAGCACTGAGCGGCATACGGTTGTGTTTGGCGGATGATGTTTTATTTAACATCGTGTCAGAGAAAACTGCTGTTGGTTTATGGACAAAGTTAGAAACATTGTACAGGACGAAATCCTTAACCAACAGGATTCTTCTGAAAAGACAGTTGTACAGCTTGCGTATGAAGGAAGGTACATCAATAACATGAAGGAAGATCATTTAAATACCTTTAATAATCCGTTGGTGCAGTTAGATAGCATAGAAGTAAAATTTGATTCAGAAGATAAAGTTGTAACTTTATTATGCTCGTTGCTTGAGTCATGGGATCATTTTGTTACTTCTATAAGTCTTAGTTCATCAGAAACCCTTGAATTTGATGATGTTGTTGGAGCTATGCTGTTTGAAAAAATCAGGAAAAGGTCAAATTTAGAAACCTCTACATCAGAAGCAATGATGGTTAGAGGTCGATCTAAAGAAAAATGCTTCAGTCAGAAGAACAAATCTCGATCAAAATCGAAAGGGAAGAAGAGTAAGCTAAAATGTTGGTTTTGCGGCAAATCGGGACATTTGAAGAAGGACTGTTGGAAGAGACAGCAAACATCCAAAGGAGACTCTTCAACAAAAAATAAAGAGGCAAACACGAAAGATACAGGTTCAGGTTTGGCATCTGGTTCAGGTATAAGTGATGAAGTTCTATCAGTTAATTTGTTAAATCATGATCAACATTGGCTATTAGATTCCGGTGCATCCAATCACATGTGCATTCATAAAGAGTGGTTTAAATCTTATAAATCAATCAATGATGGAGTTGTTTACATGGGTAATGATTTCTCATGTAATGTTGTGGGAATTGGAAGCATCTAGATTAAAATGTTTGATGGAACAAAGAAAATCTTAACTGATGTAAGACATGTGCCTGAACTCAAGAAAAATACTATTTCTCTAGGAGTGTTAGACACAAAAGGATATAAAACTTTTATTCAAGGTGGAGTAATGAAAATTTACAAAGGAATCCTATTAGTAATGAAAGCAAAGAAGGTTGGAAATATTTTTCAGTTAGAAGGAAAAACAGAGTCAAATCATGCTTCTACGGTATCTGAAAACAACAGTGATTCTATTCAACTATGGCATCAACGATTGGGCCATATGAGCGAAAGAGGATTAAAAATTTTATCTGATCGTATGTTACTTCCTAGTTTAAAATCTTCTAGGTTAGATTTCTGCAAACATTGTATATATGCGAAACAAAGCAAGCAGAAATTTAAAACTGGAAAACATACTAGTAAGGGAATCCTTGATTATATCCATTCTAATGTTTGGGGTCCATCTCCTACAACCTCATATTGAGGATCATCATATTTTGTATCTTTTATAGATGATTTCTCTAGGAAAGTATGGGTCTCCATGTTAAAAATAAAGTCTGATGTATTCACAGTTTTCAAGCAGTTTAGAGCATTAGTTGAAAATATCACTGGAAGAACCATTAAATGTTTAAGAACTGACAATGGTGGTGAGTTTACTTCAAAGGAATTTGATAATTATTGCAAGGAATTTGGGATCGAAAGAAATAGAACTACTTCTTATACTCCTCAGCAAAATGGAGTTGTTGAACGCATGAACAAGACTCTCTTAGAAAGAGAAAGAAGTATGTTGAGTAACGCCAATTTGTAGGAGGAATTATGGATAGAAGTAGTATCTACGGCTTGATATTTAATAAATTGATCACCATCAACTGCAATAGGATGAAAAATTCCTCAACAGGTATGGAAAGGTCATCCTTGTGATTATTCTAAAATGAAAATTTTTGGTTGTGATGCATATGCTCTAATTCTGAAACATCAGCGTTCTAAATTAGATCCTAAACCAAAAAGATATATCTTTGTTGAATATGGTGATGGGATTAAGGTAAACAGATTGTGGGATCCTACTACTCACAAGATCATCATCAATAGAGATGTTAAATTCAATGAATCTTCACTTGATAATCCAGATGTAGATAATAAATTGAAACAGGAAATTGTACCTAAGTTTCAACATATTCAGTTTGAAACCAGTTCAAATACTGATGATAGTAAAGATGAACAAGTTTCAGATGCAGATCATGAAGAATTTCCTACAGAGAATAACATTCAGCAAATTGTGGAAGAACCAGAAACATCTTTAAGAAGGTCCACGAGAATCAGACATGGGACCTCGTAGAACTTCCACGGAGAGTGATATGGCCCCTGGTTAGATAGCTAATTTTGACGCACGTGACTTGCAACGCTATTAGAGATAAAATTACTTTTGTGTAAATTTTCAAATTAATCATCAACAAATTATCGACACCCTAGATTCACATCACTCGACAATGAATCGATTCCTATAATCACTTAAACATTCAAGAACATCCATCCTCCCACGAGAAACACATTACTATGACTTAGAGACTTAGATTAATGCTAGCATTGATTCACAAGCTTAGTCATATTTGGTACATATTTATAATATAACTCTATATTAAGTGCCTAAAAATAAAGAATGACTACCATGTAATGTTCATTTGTCTAACAATAAATATCGACTACCATGCAATGTATGACTGGAGAGTTGTCATTCTCCCATGTTGTCATCTATTTCCCTCATTCATTTCACCTAAATTATTGTGATCATTTTTTCTAGTTTCTTATTTAGTCATAAATGAATTAATTAATCATATTTTTTGCCCATCACATTTGAAAAGTGTTCACTATTTATGTGCTTGATAGTCCCTCCTCTGATTAAACGTCAAGCATATTATTGTCATTTTGTTTCAGTAGCATGGACGGACGGATTTGTTGGACAGGGCTGATATTTTTTTGTTATTAAACTGCCCCTTTTCACTCATATCTAAGTTGGGGGCTCTGGATAGGAATTTTGGAACTACTTGCATGAAAGTTGAAGGAAATGCATGTCATCGGAAGAAAAATGCTAAGTGGGTCATGGGAAAAATGTGCAAAATGAGCTTCTATATTAGATTTATTTGGTTTTCTAGACCTCAGGGATGTAACTCTTGTGGAATTGGTCCCTACATGGCGAAACAATCGGACAGGGACTGCAAGTATATCAAAAGGCTAGATAGGTTTTTAATCATCTCTTCTCTGTTTGGATTGCACAAAGGGTTTATCTATTATGTCCATCCCATTTTTATTTCGGATCACTATCTGGTTCAATTGCAATGGGAAGGGGAAGTCCACGGGGCTAGCTTTCCATTTAAATTCAATCCCATTTAGATTAAAAACCCTGATTTTCAGGCACTAGTTGCTGAGAATTGGGGTACACAACTAGACCGGATGGTAGTTGGTGCGATGCTACAGATTATGGTAAAGTTGTAGTCATTAACAAGGGCTACAAAGAATTGGGTTGCAAATAAAAAGAGGGAGGATCTTCAAGCGTTATTGGATATACAAAAAGACTTGTCTTATTACAATGATCCTCTTGACCCACTTTTTTTCTCTAAGGTATATAAGAAGAGGATTATTGATCTGGTGGGGGAGAAGAATATCATTTTGTTGAGATAGTAAATAGAAAGGAGGCTTCAAATCAAGGCTACCTAGGTGGAGGCAAGTGACAAAAATACAAAGTTTTTTCACTCATTCGCCAATGCAAGAAAACAACAGAATGAAATCAAGAACATTCGCGATTTAGAGGGGCAGACTAAAACTAAACATGGGGAGATTTTACAGGCAGCTCGTTGTTTCTTCAAATCTCATTTTGTCGTTAAAGAACAAGACTTTGATGCTCAAATATAATTGACCAGACATTTTCCTTGTATGTTCACATCAGAATCTAATGAGTGTTTGGGCATCCCAATTGGAAAAGAGGAGTTGTTGGAGGTGATTAAGCTGACCAAAAAGGAGAAAATTCTTGGTTATAATGGTTGGGGAATTGATTTCTTTCTCCACTTCTTCGATCTAATGTCTTCTGATATCCTTGCAGCAGTGGAGGAGTTCAGAGTGTGGGAGGTTCTTGATGGTGGTTTGAATGCCACTTTCATAACCTTGATTCTAAAGACTTTCATAGCCTTGATTCCGAAGAAGGATCATCCCAATTATTTATTGGATTACATACCTATTTCGCTTTGTAATGCTATGTATAAGATCCTCTCCAGGTTGATCGCAATGAGGTTAAAATAACCATTAATTTATTTATTTCCATAGAGAAATTTGCATTTGTGAAAGGTAGATAGATGCATGATGATATCGGGGCAGCACAGAAATGCCTCATCTCCATGAAGGCTCGATAAGGTAGGGTGAGCATGATTAAGATTGAGCTGATAAAAGCTTTTGATTTCATGGAATGGGGATTTTTTAGAATGTTACTACAAAAAGTTGGCCTCTCTCTGAGTAACATCAATTGGATTCTGGCTTGTATTTCATCAACAAATTTTGTGATCTTGATTAATGGGTATTTGATTGGGTTATTTAAAGCATATTAGGGCCTTAGAAAAGGTTGTACCTTATCCCATCTATTATTTATTCTAGTTATGAATTGTTTGAGCAACTCAATCAGAGAGGCTAGGATGGGGGGGATAATCCGGGGATATAAGGTTACCAATAAGGTAAGGGTGACACACCTATTGTTTGTGGATGACTTATTATTTGGGGGCATGAACAATAATGATGACTGGAGGTATATTCATCGCTTATTAATGATATTCAATGGAGCCTCTGGTATGTACATGAGTAATAAAAAATCAGTTATGATATCGAAAGAGGTTGAGGATGTTCACAACAGAGAAATTGGAGATCTATTTGTGATTCAACGGGTCCCTTTTAGTGTTGGTATTTTGTATTTTGGCTTCCACCTCAAGGCCAACAAGTACAAGAATAGGGATTGGGACTCACTTATGAATATATATAGCAGAAAATTAATTGGTTGGGCGAACAAATGCTTGACACTGGGAGGTAGAATTACTCTTGTGCGATCGGTCCTCCAGAGTATTGCAGTTTATTGGATGCATATTTTTCTCATTCCTGCAGAAGTATCCCATAAATAGATGTTCTCTTGGCACGGTTTATTTGGTTGACTTCTTCTTTGCAAGGGAAAATCCATCTTTCTTAGTGAAATGTCGTTGCCAGGCTGACTTCTATGCGAGGTTGGGGCATACTAAAATCCCAAACTTTTAATTGTGCTCTAATTATTAAAGTCTTTGGAGGGCCACGAATGTAGAGGGCATTTTGAGCTGCATTATTCAGGACAAATATATGAAGAGCCTTCCTCTTTCAGCCTGCATTAGAAGGGGACATAAATAAATGGCAATGCCTCCTTTGTTTGGTGAATCATGCTGAAGAACAGACATTGGATGTTGGGGGAAATGAAATGGAAAATTGGGGATGAGGAATATGCAGAGGTCGGTCTTGACGCAATGAGTGGGTTCATTGGTAACCATACCCTCTCAACGGATCTTATCAACCATCTTAGGGAGATAGTTATTTCAAGATTCTCTCATATCGTCGCTTCTCTTCCCCACTCCCCATTAAACCAAATTTGGAAGAAAGCAATCGATATGGGACTTATCAATGGTTTAGCTATGGAATGGGAGGTGTATATCACCAATCTATATAACGTGGTTGTTTTTAATAGAGATGGGGGTGATACTCTTCTATGGGCATGAGGTATGAAGTATGGGATGCCCTTGATCAAAGACATTTATTCCTCCCTTCCTCTACCTACTTCCAATGTGTGTTTCCAATTCGACATGGTCATGGGAGATTCCCCGTAAGATATTATGCTTTGGATGGTTGGCGATAAACCATATAATTTAGACATGGAAAATTTTTCAAAAAAATGGTTTTCACAGTCCTAACATTTGTTCATTTTGTTTCTTACAAGAGGAGGATACTTCCCAACTATTCATTTGTTGCTCATTTGTCTACGAAGCTTGGAAATAAGTATCTTTGATTTTAAATCTGGATTGTCCCAATATGTGTGGCACTTTTCCCAATTTCATCCAAAACAAGGTTATTTCTAATAAGGAGTTCCAATTTGTTCCCTTCTATGTACTTTGGGTGATATGGTATTGTCGAAATGCCTGGTTGTTTGATAATATTTTTCCATCGGTGTGGAGGGCTTCCAAGAAAATTATTTCCTATTTCAGTGAGATAGGGTCGATGAAGAACATCACCAAAGTAAGGAAGAATATCAAATTCATGGAAATCAAGGTATTTTTCCCAGAGCCTCCTTCGATGGATCTCTTCGAAACAGGAGTTGTGGTTGCGATGATCCGGTGCTAAAAAATATGCTCATAAATGAAAGTTGTCGGCATGGCTCAAAACCTGTATGTTTGCATACATCTCGCCGTTCTGAATCTATAGCAACCCGTTTCATGGAAAAATGACACCGTATGCTCACGGAAACGAGTTCTTTTCATTTTCCCAAATGGGGAAATTTTGCAAAAAGGAAAGTTGAATCGGAAAATTTTGGGCCAGTGGCAGGCTGCCAAGTGGCCTCTTGTGATTGGTCGAAATCATATTTTTTGGGCCTACCACTGCCTGACACGTGGCAAGAATTGAAATGTGCTAGTGTGGGTGAATTATATTGGTTGGATGGTGGCCAACCACATGCTACCATGTGGCCCAACCAAAGGCCGCCACGTGGTAGCACAGGGCCACCAAAAATTTGGTTGAAGATTGAATTAACCTTCGGCAAATTTGAACATTGGACCTCACAAAAAACAACGCAACGCCTTACCTGACCAGGTCACCATGGTTCTTGTTAACCATACGAACCAAACACTATTTGAATATTTGTTGGGCGGAGTTGGGGTAAGGGGCCGGGGCTAGGAGTTGGGGTAAGGGGCCAGGGCTTAGCCCCAACCCCCCATATATATATGCATACGACACAAGGCAGAACCGTGGGTGCGGAGGCGTGGTCACCGATTTTTTTATTTAAAAAAATAATTCAGTCACCATGTTATTTAATTTAAAATTCAGTTTTTTATGAGTTAATGGAAAAAATAACGTTCCCACATTTTTTTCCAGAATTTCGCCAAAATGGCGCCTATTTAGCAGATTTTGGGGAAAATTTGTAGGACGGTTCTGGATTTTGGGGAATTTGTAGAGAAACTAGCATCAAAGCTAGGGAAACTCATAACTTCTTCATTTTTTGACCAATTTGGGAGCAGAAAGAGGCTAGAGGACCATTTTTTACAGTTCTGAAGGAAATGGAACAAGTTTTGAAGCCATTGGAGCACTGTGAACTGATCTAACCATCATTTTTAGCATAATTATATAGGGACAAGCCATTGGAAGCTGGACCAGGAAACGTAGCCCAAAAGGGGTGAACTCCTTCATCACTTGTTGTGTTGTGGTTATTTTTATGGTGTATTTATCTATTTTTTTCTTTTATTTAAGAGTTTAAATTCATGCTTTATGTGTATAAGAATTTAACATAAAATCTCATAAAACACAATCTTAACACTTGCAATTTATAGAACCTCAAGCACATTTATATTAAGGTTTTATATAGATCAAGTTTGGTATCACAACATAGGTTTTCTTTATCGTTGTGAAAGTTTAATTTTTTGCAATTGTATGTGATGCTTACAAGGTTGAAGCTCAAGAGAGGAGAAGGAAGGCTTGTGGTTGCAAGTCCTCAAGTTAGGTCAAGGACAAGGAGAGAAATTTTGCCACAATATATACCACAAATCCTTCCTCAAATTGTAGATGAAGCTTCAAAATTATGTCGCATGAAGGAGAGCCTGAAAATATATCAGAGGACGAAAAAGCCTCCAATAAAACACTCTGTAATATGACAAGAATGGTGAAATTTGTCTATGACGAGAGAAGCACAAGGATGGAAGATGAGAGCTCCAATATTCCAAAGGGAGATAAGTCTTAAAAAGGAGATGGAGGAGATGGAGACAACCCTCCAAAAGGTAATGGGAATGGTGACAAACCACCTTTGACACCACCATTCTCTTCACCTCCATTGGCATCACCATATTCACCATCATCTCCTTCCACAACAGGCCCTTCACAAACACCTCACATTCTCCAAAAGGTCATGGTAAAACTCAATTTTTAAAGCTTGACATTAAGCTTGATTTTCCTATTTATGATGGAGAGGTAGATGCTGAAATATTATAAAATTGGGTACGTCAACTTAAAGTGTATTGCATGATACAAACAATCAAGGATGATGACACAAATATTTAGCTTGCTTCATTGAGATTGGAAAGTG
>JAXQQM020079692.1:0-16502 GCA_034641835.2 Pinus albicaulis
CTGTAACACCCCCAAGTTCTATGCTTTTCAAATGAGACATTTGAACATAAATCCAAAGGGGAGTGGACCCCAGTGGATGATTATTGTGTGGATGTGGTTAATTATTTAATGATGAAAAATAAATAAAATATTATGTATGCACTATGACCAGATGAGAAAATGAGATCATATGCCTAATCCATGAGGTGATGGAAAAGGAAAAAAGACTTTCCCCAAATCTTTCAAAAGTCCTTGAAAGAAATTATTTCTAATTTAGATTTTTGAGGAAAAATCTAAATTTCCCCAATGAAGAGGAGTAGTTGGGAAGAGGTGGGAAAAAGCTGGAAAAGCTGAGGAAAAGCTTAAAGCAGCTTTAAAGAGTCCCAGAATGGGAAGCCTAGGCTAAACAGGAATAAATCATCCTGAAATTCTGGGCGCAGAATTGGAAACAGGCTTGGGGAAAGCACAGCTTAAATAAGCTTCTCCAGAATAGATTGAGGCTAGTCTGTTCTGGGGAGGATCTCTGCTCGGGGGTGAATCCTGGGAGATAAAGAGGATTCTAAGGTTGGGAGGACTGGTCATAGTAGAGGTGTGCATGCATACATTTGGAGATATCTGTAAGTCTGTGTTAAATATATCCCTGTATTATGAAATTGTGATGTTATATTCCTTTATGAAATTTATGAAATTGTGATGTTATAGTCCTTTATGCAGTTTATGAAATTGTGATGTTATAGTGCATTATGGAATGTATGAAGTGTATGTTAAGTTGCATTATGCAACTGTTAGATGGATTAATGGTTCAGTAACTTATGTAATTGCAAATACAACTATTGATAGTAGAGACAAATGGTTGGGTGTAGGGATGAGTACCTTGTAATAATGAGATTGGAGATGATAGATCAATTAAACAGCCAATCTAATAACTATGTATAGGTATAGCTTGATATCTTTGAAAGGAGTATTTAATTTCTGTGTGTAGAAACAGAAAATGGTAACAAACCAGTGACCATGAATAGCAAGTTCCAAACAACTAAACCTATCATAACAATACGGATGGCACAAAACCCCCTGTAACCAATAACAGAAAGTAAGAAACAATAACCCTGTGATAGTCGTATGGGGTTTAGTATGTATGTTCCAATGGAGAGAATGGAAACAGTTAGAATTTAAATTATTCTATTAAATGTAAGTGTAATCATATGAAAGTAGAAGTTGAAACCTAATTAAGGACAAAGATCTAACACTAGAAATTCTAAACTATCCAGTGCAGTATCCTCTACCACCAATTGATTGAAGCACGAGAATCTGTTTCCTAGTTTTCACATGGAACAATTGAATCTGTACCAGAGTGTCACACATGTTAGATGTTATAACAATAAAATAAGGGGGAAATCCTAATGAACAATCTAGTGTGTGATAGAAGTTGTGTGAAGTAAGATTGTATGCATATGTAAAAATACAAGGAACAGAGCATCTTTGTGTACCGTCCATTTAAACTGCTGGGAAGGTAGCTGGAGCTATGGAGGTTAACTGAGGATAAATAGATGTATGCGAGGATGCACACATCTATACCTCGATGCTGAAACTTTAAAATGTTGAAAATTTTTATAAGGCCTGTAAACTGGAAAGTCAGAAAGGGCCTAGCAAATTATCTAGAGTTGGAACAAACGCTGAAAAGAAAAACCTGAGAAATACAAAGTAAAATATATACATAGCTACATAAGTTTACTAGATGAACTTAGAGGAGGGGTGGTCAAGGCCAAAAAAAAATCTTCATGGAAATTCTTATACTCCATGGTTGCCTATAAGTACCGAAAAGAAAGTAAAGGTCGGATAATATACTGAATTTGTAAGTGATTCAGTACAAAACTATCAAGGTTATTTGGCGCATAAAGCAGAGAACATCTGAGATATGTTATATAAGTAGAAAGCTGGGTCTGGGAGACGTGACAACTTCTTATCCACAAGAGGGGATGTCTCCACTGCAAGTTTATTATCAGCAACTACGAGAGATTTCTCTACCACAGACTCCAAATAATAGAGCAGGGCAGGCAGGAATGATTACTACTATTATTTTTATAAGGAAAGTCGCAATTGTCAAATGCCACAATTCGAATAGATGGCTGATCATGATCCAATTGTCTAACAAAGGATAGAATGGCACAGATTATAAAAAAAAGGCAGCTAGAAGAGTTGTTTTATAAATTGTATTACTTTTCCACAGGAATGAATTTATCCAGAATACATGCACACTCTTGGAACTGCAGTCCCTAAGAAATCTTTCAACTCACAATCATAGTGTCTTCCTGACCTTGAAAGGAGGAAGCTTCTTATCAACAAGAGGGAATTTCCCTACCGCAAGCTTTTTATCAGCAACTACAAGAGATTTGTCTACCACGTACTGCAAATAATAGAGCAGGGCAGGCAGGGATGATGACTACTATTATTGTTATAAGGAAAGTCGCAATTGTCAAATGCCACAATTCGAATCGATGTTTGATCATGATCCAATTGTCTAACAAAGGATAGAATGGCATAGATTATAACAAAAAGGCAGCTATAAGAGTTGTTTTATAAATTGTACATAAAGAAAAATGATGTCACAGATGAAAAAAACAAAATAGATGAAATGAACATTTTTGTTATAAATCAATTTATTAGTTTTTTTGGGTTATAAACCAATTATGAAAAATTTATGTCAATGTAAAATGATCCTAATTACCATTTAAACATAAATTTATAAAATATAATAATTAAAAAATTAAATTACTAAAAAATGAAACAGAATGATACATTTACTAATTTAAGAAAATCTAATAATTAGAAATTTTCATCACCAATTTATAATTTTTTTGGGTTATAAACCAAATATGGAAAAGTTATGTCAATGTAAAATTATCCTAATTACCATCTAAACATAACTTTATAAAATATAGTAATTAAAAAATTTAATTACAAAAAATGAAACAGAATGATACATTTTATAAATGTAAAAATAATTTAAGAAAATCTAATAATTAAAATTTTTAATCACCAATTTATTAGTTTTTTTTGGGTTATAAACCAATTATGGAAAAGTTATGTTAATGTAAATTTATCCTAATTACCAAATAAACATAATTTTATAAAATATAATAATTAAAAAGTTTAATTACAAAAAGTGAAATGAAATGATACATTTTATGAATGTAAAAATAATTTAAGAAAATCTAATAATTAAAAATTTTAAACACCAAAAATTGGGAATGAATCCAGTTCAAGTTTAGCTACATTTGATATAAATAAGATATAAACCTAAGTGATATATATATAACTAACTTAATTTCATAAATTTCACTAGATCGACAAAGTTGAAAATAAATACATTCGCATTCAAATATCCATGAGCCTAAAAAGTCAATTTAATTTTCTCCCAAACTTGCCACGATACTCAGAGATTTTATAGGCATCATCAATATATCGAAACTCTTTCATCTAGAAGTTTTGAAGGGAAAAATTGTTCATTACCTTACACACCAATGAATCGAAGCCAAATAGATTTGATACATTTTTTCACGGATCTTTCTGTTTTGTTCATAGCGCATTTTTAAATTAAAAGAACATGCTTCTATTTAGATTTGAAAAAAAACAATATGTTATAAAGTAATTAGAAGTAAAAAAAAAGTGTAAATAGGATATTTAAATCTTATAATTTGGTTATTGATAAAGAATTTTAATACCAATTAATATTGACATATACTTGAAAATAAGTTAATAATAAAAAAACTATTTTAATCTGCATCATAAAACGTCTAGATGTACATGTTATGTAATATATTTTAATGTCAATTGTGTATACAATATATATCATTTAAAAAAAATTATGCATATAGCAAGAAAAAATTAAGTTTTATGGTAAAAATATTTATTTGGTCCGATATATACTCTGTTTAGAATTCAACAATACAATTTAAAAAATAAAAGATAACACATTGTATTTTACATTCTAAAAAAGTTTGCACATGTCTATGAAATCTTAAATAAATAATAATTAAATACTTTAATAAGACACTACTTAAAATTGATCTATAAAATTATCATAAATTTTTTAAAAAATATAAAAATAATTAAAATATAATTTACATCATATTATTTCATAATAAATGTAACAAGTAAAATATATAAAAATATAAAATAGATCTGGTTTATTAAAAGTTATAACTAAAATATATAAAATCAAAGTTAATTACATTGGTTTTTAAAAATTATTAATTAATATTTATTTAAAAAAATTATTTATTTATTTATAATTGACAAACAAATTTTAAATGAATAATTTAAATTCATTTATATAAATATTAAAATTCACACCAATATTACTTAACACAATATTAAAATAAAAAACTTAAATTAAGAAATTTGATAAGCTAGAATTATTTAATTGCTTTTTTAATTAATCTAACATACCAATTCTTACATTATTATTATATGTTTTCTTAAAACCACGACATTGCAATGCTCTTCAATTTTTTCGAAATTTATGCTTTCTATAAACTAATATTTAATTTATATCTAAAATTAATATATTTCTTTATTTATTTCTTCCATTATTATTATTATCCGCTTTCTTGAAACGAAGGTATTCAGTGTTTTCCAAATTTTGTGATCAATTAATATCTTTCTATTTATTTTTAATTTGTGAATTAAGACATTAACACCCATGTGAATATTTATTTTGTTCGTAAGCCCATGTTCTTCCAATTTGAACGAACGACTTTAAAGACTTTATGACATTGTGAAATTGAAAATGAGTGATGGTGTTTTTTCTTTTTCTTTTTGGACATATATTAATATAAAGTTAGGATAAAATATTTATTAAATTAGAATATTTAATAAACATTAGAGAATAAAAATATTTATTAAATTATAATATTTATTAAATATTAGAGATACTTAGAAATAGAATATTGTTAGCAAAGATAAGAGTTTAGAATTGAGTCATATCTTAGGCTCTAAAATAGGAATAAAGTTAGTATATTAGAGAGAAGATCATTTATCGTAAATGAACACTTGTTATTTTTTCAAGTGATCCATAACTAAATTAAGTTACGACATATGGCTTATAAATAGGTTAGTCTCCTAATTCCAAATTTACTAGAAGTTTATGCTTGTAAATTCCTGCAACTTTTTATGTAACTTTTTTTCCAATATCAATAAAATTACATGTCTCGGGATACTTCTGTATTAATGTGGTATCAGAGCCACCGGTAATGCAGATGACGTGAAAGTGGAGATTTGAGCTTTGCAGACTTCTGGAAAATTCTGCTAAAGTATGAATTGGTATGCAATCTTGTCTATGCTTTAAGGAAAAGAAATTTATTGGGTATAATCTGAAAATCAATTTTTTTATTTAAGATTCATTTTGTTTTTAAAATTCAATTTTCTGTGAGCTTCTTGTCGAGACCTCCCTATAGTTTTTCTTTCCATTTAATAAGCTTGTTCGGATCGAAGTCCAAAGCGAAAAACTTATTGAAGTCGTTACTGTTAGCATTGAAGCTAACCAACGGATAGATTTTGAAGTGAAGTAAAATAGATTGTTAAAGCCCATTGAAAGCATTTCTAGCAGCATTGAAGCAAGCCACTACTCTTGCATACAGATAGAAAAGAGGGCAACCAATTAATGGAGTTGAGGGAGCTTTGAAGTCAAACACAGAAGCGTTGTTAAGGGAGATCATGAAGTGACTATTGCAAATTCATGGGTAGCTATTTGAATTAAACATAGAGCTTGAACACCAACTGTCAAGTCACAAAGGAATGCAAGCTTGAACAACAATTGCAAAGCTGTGGGTAAGCGGACTTGGTTGATCTATGTGCAGCAGTCGTGTGGAAAATTTCTCACTCCTTCTGCGATGCATAAAGCAGACAGTGTAGAATAATGAAATCACATTTTATGAAATGCGGAGTTTCATCTTGGGTCATCGAATTGGTAAACACTGATATCTGGAGACGATAGTAACTAATGAGTTGGTTATTATTCAATTCTGTTTTTAAATTTGTGCTTGGACTTACGTGCTTTGTTTTTTTTATATTTGTTACTTACATTTACAATGATCATGTGAGGATTCAATAAGCATTGTGAGAAAGAAATTTTATGTAAGTGATAAAATTTTAAGAGGAGTTTTTGAAATTGTGTAAGTACAAAACGTTGATTGGTTTATCAACAATGCAAATTGACATATAATTTGTATGCGAATTGTCCACTTGCAAATAAGATCTATATCATTTAAGAGATTGGAAAAGGCTGCATTTGGAAGTAGTCAAGCCACAACATGAAAGTATTTGCGTTCCTCAATGGTATCACACCAAATGCAGTGGTAATGCAACATTGTAAGATGCTTGCATAGGGGAGTTACAGACTGTTGTCAAACGGTGGTATGGCTTGATGATTGCGTTGTATAGGTAAAAGCATTATTATAAAGGCTCTTTAAAGAGTGATTTGGGAAAGATAAGGAGTGAATTTTTTTTTTTTTGTAATTGGAGTTATAAGGGAGAAAATTGAAATTTATTTTTTTTATTTTTTGGAGAAATAAGGATCATTATTCGTAACTCAAAGTATCTTTTTACTTTGAGTGTGGGTAAATTTTTTTTTTTTTTTTTTTAAAGAAGAGATTTGTAACAACATTGTCAAATTTTGCAAAGATTTCATTGTAAACACTCAAGGATAACTTGACTATATCCAAGTGCAAAGCTGAGTCATTTTTCTCCTTTTTTGAACGACTATATGAGGGTCAAGGCCAAGACCCGATAGATGGTTTTTTGCGTGGCATGTGTCATCTTTGCGTGGCATGTTTTGTGTGACGAGTTGCTCATTTTTTGTGCTTGATTCTTTTGGTTCATTTCTTCAACACTACAATGTCAAAGTTAATTAATCTTTTCTATGAATTTGATAAACTAGAAGGAGTGAAATCTTATAATACATGGAAACTTCTAATTGAAAGCACTCTCATATATAATGAATTGTGGCATGAAATTTGTGATGGCAACATTAAGCCAAATAAACCAACAGATGCAGCTTCACTTGTAAAATGGGAAGTAAAAAATGGCAAAGCATTAGCTCTTATAAAAGATTTAGATAATAATGAAATGTACATACATATTGAAAATTCCTTAGATGCATGGATTGTTGTATGTACATTCAAATATCTCTTTCATACACAAACTGAATCAAAGAAGGTTGATCTTCAACTAAAATTGCTTCAACAGAAATTAACTGAAGGTGGTGATTTCCTTGAGTATATTTCATGACTTAAAAATATCAAGAAAGAAATAATAAATGTTGGTTTTCAAGCTGTTAATGAAATATTCTTGACCACGATTCTAATTGCTGGATTTCCATCATCATATACACATTTTTTGGAAACTTTGCAACTCACTGGAAAGTTAGAGAAGATAAAGTTTGATGAATTGAGTGACATGTTATCTCAACATGATAAAACCTTTGGGAAGAAGAAACAAATTGGATAAGATGTCTTCTTCACCGACGCTAGCTCAAGTAACTCCTTAGCTGACAGTTCAAGAAACAACGGAAGAGGAAATTTCAATCAAAATCAAGCATCCCAAGGTCGTGGTCGCGGTCAAAGAAGAGGAAACAATTTCAACAGAGGCTACAATTCAGGCAGGAGAAATTTTCAAGGAAGAGGAAACAATCAAAATACATGATATCATTAAGGCAGAGGACAAAGTTGAGGCAGAGGAAAAACTCAAAATAGAGGCCAAAGCAGAGGCTACGGACAGTCTCGAGGCAGAGGCAACGATTTCAGTCAAATTTTTCGCAGGAGATGTAACAAAGTTGGCCATTATGCGGCAGATTATAGAACTTGTGTTGAGCAAACTCCCAAGTTTCATGCAAACTCCGCATAGTTTGCAAATGATGAAGATGATCATGATCGTACTGAATATGTTTTCACCAACACAGAATCAACATCTTTCTAGGTTTCAAGCTTTCTTAGAAGTGATTATGAAGATGCATGGATTATGGATATAGGCGCAACTCAACACATGACTTTTCGATGGGATTTCTTTCGGAATTTCAAAGAATGCCATCTAAATTCAATATATTTTGCTGATAAAACAAAACATACTCCTTCTGGAAAAGGCGTAGTTAAATTTTTCTTACTAGGCATTAGAGAAAGAATGATTTCAAATGTATGGTATGTCCCAACATTCAAGAAAGTTTTTTTTATCTTTAGCCACAATTCGATAAGCAGGACATATGGCCATTATGGAAGATGGCTTAGTTAAAATTAACTCAGTAAAATAGAACACGAAATTAATAATGATAGGTTATGAGGATGGAAAACTGTTAATGATGAAAGGGACAACTATTCCAAGAAATTTTGACTTTGCAGGAGCAGCAAGTATAGACATTTCACAGATTAGATTGTGGCATGTAAGATATAGCCATCTCAACTTCGAAAGTCTCTCTCAGTTACAAAAACAGGGTATGGTTAAAGGACTTCCAACCTTCAAAATGAAAAATAAAAAGTGTGAATCTTGCAATTTTGGAAAACAACATCGAGAGACTTTTCCTACAAGTTTATGGTGCGCAAACTGGCATTTGCAGTTGCTTCACAGTGATATTTGTGGACACTTTCCAACTTCGCTTGAAATTTGTAGATATTTCTTACTCTTTGTTGATGATTTTAGCAGGATGACTTGGGTTTATTTCTTGAAGAAAAATTCAGAAGCATTTGAAAAGTTCAAAAAATTTCATCAGCTTATTGAAAATTAATTAAGGGAGAGGACTGGCACCGTTAGAACTGACAATGGCAAAGAATTCACTTCAAATGAATTCAAAAATTATTGCATGGATAATGGCATAGAACGAAATCTTACCAATGTCTACACTCCGTAGCAAAATGGAGTAGTAGAAAGAATGAATCGTACCTTGTTAGGAATGGCACGATCCATGTTAACTTTCAAAAAGTTAAGTCCTTTATATTGGGCCAAAGAAATTCATACCGCTATCTACTTGAGAAATAGATCTCCCACTGCTTATTTAGATGAAATCACACCTTATGAAGCATGGTTTGGCTTCAAACCTTAGGTAAAACATCTCAGATTTTTTGGATCAGTCTGTTATACCTTAGTTCCAAAGGAAAAATGAACTAAGCTTGATGGACGAAGCTTGAACTGCACAATGATCGGGTATTCTGATGAGAAGAAAGGGTACTGAATTTTGTCGAATGGGAAATTTATTGTAAGCACAGATGTGATTTTTGATGAAAATGAGAGTAAAAGTGTTGAAGTAGTTGAAAGTATTCTTCAAAAGTTAGAAACTAAAAGTGATAAAAGAAACAGAAATTTACAAAGTAAACCGAATGCACAAAATTGGTATGAACTTGAGTTTCCCTCATCTGAAAATGATTCATCAAGTCTGTCTTCATCATCAGCACCATCTGGGTCTTCTAGTAGTTCATCCAACTCTCCTAGCACCAACAGTTCTTCTGACAATGACTCTCTGCCCCAAGGACCTGTGGTTTATCAACAAACATTAGTTTATATCAAACCTCTTTACAATGATGGTGATTTTTAACAATCCCAAACCAGTGAACATCAATTGCCAAAATGGGCGGTTCAACTTTTGAAAGATGTAAGGCCTAATGAACATAATAAAACAGGAACAAGGGGATCACAAAGAAACGAAGGAGCCTTGATAGCGAATGATTTTATTGAACCTTCTAAATACCGAGAGGCAGTAAAACATAAATAATTTTAACAAGCTATGGTTGATGAATATTAGGCAGTTCACGACAATAACACTTGGAAACTTGTTTATTGTCCTGAGAATGTTAAACACATCGGATGTAAATGGGTTTCACGAATTAAGTACAAGAAAAATTGTGAAATTGACAAGTATAAAGCAAGACTTGTTGCTAAGGGTTTTGCATAGCAGGAAGGGATAGATTATGAGGAAATGTTTGCTCCTACAACTAAATGGAACACCATTCGACTCACACTTGCCTTAGCATCTCAATAGGATGGAAAGTTCATCATATGGATGTAAAAAGAGCTTTCCTCAATGGAGATTTAGAGGAAGAAGTGTACATGACACAACCACCAGGTTTTGAAATCTAAGGATAGGAACATGAAGTCTGCAAACTGATACAGGATTTATATGGGTTAGAACAATCTCCCCAAGCTTGGTATGCTAAAATGGATGAATACCTTCGGAATGTTGGTTTTCAACGAACTGAATCTGATGATACCTTGTATGTACATAAACAAGGTAGAAATATAGTGATTTTGGTTATGTATGTAGATGATTTGATTATCACTAGCAATAATGATGATCCTATTGCACGGGTGAAAAAGGAGTTACATGCAGGTTTTAAGATGACAGATTTGGGACTAATTTACTACTATCTTGGAGTTGAAGTATTCCAACATCCACATCATATCTTCATTTCTCAGAGTAAGTATGCAACATAAATTCTTCGGTGATTTGGAATGCATGATTGCAACTCTGTTCTTACCCCAATGGAACAAAACTTGAAACTTTCAAAATTTGAAGGGGGGGGAAATGGTGTATAGCACTACTTATTGATAGTTGATTAGTAGCCTGATTTATCTGACAACTACTCAACCAGATCTTTCTTATGACGTTAGTATTCTTTCTCGCTTTATGCAAGAACAATGGGACAACCACTGGAATGTAGCTAAAAGAGTTCTTCGTTATATCCAAGGAACAAAAGATTTTGTTCTTCTTTACAAAAAGACTAATAATTCTGTACTTGGTGTATTTTCAGCAGGGATAATTTTAAGGATGGAAAATTATCTTGAAGTTTAAAAAATTGGCGAATCTCACTTGTCCCTAATATGAAAACTATCAAAATGTTTATTGATGTATTTGTAAAATTATTCAAATTATAATTATATTATATATATTGTCTATATAATGTGGGAAATTTTTAATGTAAAATAATTTTATATTGTAAAATTTGGGCGAATATTTTTTATAAAAAAATGGAAATTGGCAAATCTTTTTTTTGGAAAAACAATGGAAAATTAGCCCACCTGTGAATATTAGCCCCTAAAATTTTCCATGATTTTCAGATGCCGAATTTGCTGGCAGTATTGATGATAGGGAATCAACCTCAGGTTATTTAATGAACATGGGGTTAGCTGCAGTTTTCTGGAGTTGCAAGAAGCAAGCTATAGTGCCCACTTCTTCAGCAGAATCAGAGTACATTTCAGCATGGGAAGAAACATGTGATATTGTTTGGTTGCGTAGATTTTTATAGGACTTGTGAATTCCTCCAGCAAAAGCTACTTCGTTATTCATCGACACCAATTCAACAATAAAGCTTGCCAAGGATCTAGTTTTTCATTTATAGACAAAGCATGTGAACACCAAGTATCATCATATGATATCACTCATTGCAAAGGTTGTCATGAAGCTGATTTATTTCCCTTCAAAAGATTAGACCTCCGATATATTCACCAAACCTCTTGGCATAATAAAATTTACTAATTTCGGAGATAAACTTGGTATATGTTGTAATGTATCTTTGGATTATAGGGGGGAATGCTAGATGATCCAAATATATCAATTTAAAGTTAGGATATAATATTTATTAAATTAGAATATTTCGTAAATATTAGAGAATACAAATATTTATTAAATTATAATATTTAATAAATATTAGAGACACTTAGAAATATAATATTTTTAGCAAAGATAGGACTCTACAATTGAGTCGTATCTTAGGATCTAAAATAGGAATAAATTTAGTTGATTGGATAGAAGATCATTTATTTTAAATGGACACTTGTTATTTTTTCAAGTGATCCATAACTAAATTAAGTTAGGACATATAGCTTATAAATAGGTTAGTCTCCTAATTGCAAATTCAGTAGAAGTTTACGCTTGTAAACTCCTACATATTTTTACGTAATTTCTTTTCCAATATCAATAAAATTACATGTCTGAGGACACTTTTGTATTATACACTATATATTTGAAGATATAATTTAAAATTATTATTTATTATTTTATTTTAAATATATAAACAAAATTAAAATCTTAAAAGACTCAAAAATATTTAATTTATATAACAATTTAAATTCAGTATTTTAATAATTTAATGAGTTTCAAAGAGACTTCATAAAAATTATATAATATTTATATCATTAGATCATATTTCAAATTCCAAATTTTTCAATTTCAGCACACATAATGTTCATATTATGGGAATGGTTTACAATCCAAAGGTTAAGAGGTTAAGTTTTAGATAGTACTTTTATTTATCTGATTCTCAAATATTCTAAATTTACAATTTAATTACAAATAACGCAACAATCTGATTCTGAAATATTCTTTAAATTTACAATTTAAATACAAATAAATTAAATCTCCTAATTTAGGTTAGTGATCAATTGAAATCCCAATTCATTAACTTTGAAGGTTCAAAGTCTGATGCCAGAGTAAACAATCTTGAGGGTTCTATTTCTTTCCTTTCCCCTGTAATTCCAAAAGGAATTTTCACATTTTCATTCCATTTTTCCTGGTTACTTCCATAGGGTTTATGTGTGTTCATTTTGACCAGCATCAACATTATTCGAAAGATTCAGATCACTGATGCACTCCCTTTTAGAAAATTAGTTCATTTTTCACTGCATTCAAACCAATTTGGCCCCACTCCATTACTTTTTTGGACCTTTTTTCCTTAGGAATCCACCCTCTTTTTTGACAAATTCACGAAACTAGAACTTTCAGATCTTGTTCTTTAACCCATGGTTCGAAAATTTACCGTGCCTCTCACATCGAAACATTTCTCTGTTATCAAGAAGTAAATTTCTAACTTTCTTGGAAATTTCATAGAATAAACTTTTACTCGTTGAATGCAACAAGATACCTTCAATTTTATAATTTTTTTTTATCTATTATACAAGCGAGTTAGTGTTGGAATTCGCTAACTGTATGATAACAGAGATTCCAATATTTAAATGGCCAGATCCTTTTCATTTTTTTGACAGCCTCTACAGCTAAAAATCCAAATGAATGTGCGTACAGTGGAAGGCCGGCGTAGCGTTTCTCAATGGGACATTAAGGAATCTTTGAACGACGGCCAAATTGACTGTCTGCAAAACAGAACAGAGTGTAAGGTAAATTTATCCATCCCTTGTAAACATTATTTGGAAATTTAAAGTGAGATTGTGCCTCTAAAACCTTATAACAGAACATTAAAATGCACAATGTTTTGGACAATGAACGCTAAAAAAAAATCAGTTTGCATAGTTATAAAAGATAAATATAATGAAGTTGTTTTAGTAGAAATGGAAAAGCTAAGAATCTCATATTTTTTGTACTACCCCATCTCTTCATTCTTTAAAACAAATATAGGGAACCTAGCTTTGCAATAAAACTCAACATTCATTCTCTAACTGGACGCATTTATGGAAACATGATGAGGGAAAGAAGGTTTAAATAAGCCATTCCATGGTAGAAAAGAGGTTTTCTACACTTTGGATGAATTGGTCTCTGCTCGGGGGCGTTGTGGAGAAAAATCTCAAGGTTGCAAGGAAAATAGTCCTACCAAAATTGGTATGCACAAGTAATTTAATTCTATCTTATGATTTTGTTTTTTATGATGAGAGTTAGAGTAATGATGTTTTAGGTAGAAATATATGTGGGAAATTATCTTTTCTATATTGTTAAATAGTATAAGAAAATTTTGTTAGTTTTAAGTTACAAAGTCTGATGTATTTAATAGAATATACTATAATAGATATAATTTAATTATGTATAGCTACATAGACTAGTTCAATTATTAAACTAAAAAAAAAAATGTCTAAACCCAAGTAGGAGGGTTTAAATTTGTTGTTAGGTTGTAGGAATCTAATTATTAAATGTAGGAAATACATCAGTAAAGGTGGAAAGTATGTAAGAGAAATAGTTAATATAATTGTTCTGTAAACAATAATGAAACAAAAATCTAGACACAATAAGAGATAATTATGAATCTAGAATAAAACATGATTATACAAATTAAATCTAATTACCTCTACCGTACATCAACAGAAAAGTTGCATATAGCTATTCATTCTTATGTTCGAATAAGAAATTAAATTTCAATTACATATTGGAGTACTAGAGGGTAGTACAAGCGAAATATTACAAATAACTAGACCAATACATATACCAACTACTTATAAAAATGAATGTCTATCATCATAAACATAATAGAAAATTGTATTAACAATGATGGAATATGTCATTACAAACTATCATGAATTCCTTGATAGAAATCAATTGTTTTATCTAACAATTACATAAAATTGTACAAGAATACATATCCTTGAATTCAGTGGATTGAATTTTGTGCATGATATTGACCAACCTATACATAGAAGAAATAATATAAATTGTCAAAGTTGGCAGAATGAATTCTCAATTTGATGAATGGTAAAATGCGAGAGGTGCAATACCTTTACAAAGATATCATATACAAAATATTATTTTATCAATATAAAAATGTAAATAATTAAATAACATACAATAATTTGATGAGGGTAATTGAAATATAAATATTACCTTATTAGTCAAGGGTAAGCAGAGAAATCATCTCTGTTCACACAAAACAAAATAAATGAGTTCATGAGGGTAAATGTAGCAAGCAAGATATTGTTTTGACGGTATTGAAAACATCAAAATAACCATACATGTATTCTAGTAGAAGTGGTATGTACTGAAACCCCAAGATGATCTCCAAAAAGGAGGAAGAGTTCGTGTAGAATAAATCATTTTATTAACTGAGGGAAATTAATAAAACAATAAGTACTTCCTAAGAGAAGAACATCAAAATATCTTATCAATTAATTTCTAATAAGTAACAGATATATATTTTTAAGCCATACAGGTAATTATTTAAATAAAATAGATTTATGTAATTAAAAAATGAGTCATTAGAAATACATATATGTGCATACATCAATGGTACTTTTAATTCAAATTGTACTAAATTTAAAGATCTTATTACGTAACAGGAACTTACTATTGTTTCCATATATTATGGATAATATGGAATGGCTAGAATAAATTCATTTGTATCATGGTGAAGTAAGCCAAAACCAAGGCAAATAAATGCAAGTCAATTGGGACCGCATACATATCATTATTGATGGAGAAAATTAATGAATTATATATATAATTGAAATTTGGTTCCCTACTGTTAGGTTTACTGTAAAAAAGAAATTTATACCCAATGAAATGTTAAGCTAATAATTAAATACTCATAGTGGAGGAGAAATGAGTATGAACGAAATCTACAGAAAATTAATACAAAAATGAGGAAAAATCCACACACGGAGAAGTCAATAATATCATAATCGAATTGTATGTGTTCTCTAGAATTTCACAAGAAAGTTGGGAACAGAAATATTTGGTCGATATAAAAGGTAAATTCACATTGGTTTTAAAAGAAAGATAGAGAAGTCCAAGATTATATTTCCTTCTTACAAATCAAAATGAAATTTTATCTCTCTGGATGAATAAAATAAATTGGGGAAAATCAACACCATGAAGCCTACATCAAATGATTGTAACTGAAGAAAAATTATCAAAGTATAAACATCTGAAATTTTAAATAGTAACATTCTGAAAACATTCAATTCATGAAGTGTATAAAAAAAATAAAAGTTCCTCGTACAAACATAAATCTTAAATCCAATAACTTCCTCACATGGGGGAAATGAAATGATAAAAAAATAATTGAGGATCAGAATGCTTAATCAAGTTAGCCATAGCCATCGACATAATTACTATAAATAGACAATGTCTTCGTAAAACGGTGGAAAAATGATTTAATTACCTGGTAAATACATAATGGTGTTACCTCAATGTCGTAAGGAATAATGGGTAAGTAAAAAGGTTTCATGAAATCACAGAAACAAAACACAATTAGTTTCAGGAGTATAAATCCAAATTTTAGACAAACAAAAAATAGAAAATTACAGGGATAAATCAAACATATAGAAATAATTTAACTGAGGTTCGTCTTGTTGCTGTAAGAAAAATGAAAGGGCTACAAACATTCATATTGGCCTGGGTGGTGAACCAGAGTTGAACCCTCAGGCAACATGGCCAAATGAAAATGGAAATCGGGAAAATTTCAAGCCAACGAAACCTAACGAGGACAATGGAGGGAAGGGATATGGCTCCATATTCAACGTTAACGTGGCATCCATCCGAGGTGCAAGGGATCAAAAAAACCAACCAAGACATGTGAAAAATGTAATTGATGAAGCATAATCCATTAAAACATTATAGCCTCGAACAGAGGAATAACATCATAGAGCTAGCAAAAAATTTATGATAGGGATACAATATAATCCCAATACATATTATCAATTATCAACATAAGATATTTTATCCTTAGTTGAGTATATTAATATACAATTTCAATTAATTGATGCATAGAAATTTCAAAATAATCAACCAAGGTAGTATCATAAAGGAGATATGATTATATGTAATATTT